>JAVCKT010025728.1:0-18192 GCA_032273925.1 Rhynchotus rufescens
GACATGGACAGACAGACATGGCATGATAGTCAATATGGAAAGACAGATGGACACACAAACACAGTGACTTTATGGAAGGACAGACGGACACAGCGGGACAGTCAATATGGACGGACATGGACACATGGACACACAGAATGATCGTACAGAAGGACAGCCCCACAGTGACAGTCTATATGGAAGGACAGCCGGACACAGCCCCACAGTGACAGTATGGAAGGACAGCCGGACATGGACAGATGGACAGACACAGTGACAGTCCATATGGAAGGACAGATGGACACAAAGTGACAGTATGGAGGGACAGACGGACACGGCGTCACTAAGGAAGGACAGATGGACACACACAGTGCGAGTATGAAGGGACAGACGGACACAGACAGTGTCTGTCCCTCTACATGGCCAGTCGCTCGGTGTCTATCTGCCCTTCCCCTCCCCGGCCCCGCTCCCGACTGTGTCTGTCCCTCCAGCAGTGTCACCCTGTGGGTGCGCGGCACCTTGTGCCTGTTGCTGTCTCTTGTCTGTGTCCGTCCGTCTGTCCGGTCACACAAGCCCCGTGTGCGGCCCCTCTGCTCCCTGCCAGCGCCCAGCCCCGCGCTGCACCCAGAGCCCTCCCGGCTCCCGCACGAGCAGATGGAGCCGCTTCCACAGCGGCTGCGGCACCGGGGCCCTTCCCGCCCCGTCTCCCACCGCAGGCAGCGCCGCCGGCTCTGGACACGCGTCCCGCGCGGTTCCCGCTCCGCAGCCCCGCGGGGCCCCGACCCCGCGCCGCCGAGCTGCAACTTCCAGACAAACAACTTCATTTACGAGCGTGTCTCTAATTAGCTGCGGAATTAGCAAAGCAGAGTTTTCCCCCCATAGATCGGCCCAGGCCCTGAGGGAGGCTGGGGAAGGGAGAGAATCGCATTTCCAATTATTTTGTTGAATTGCTAATTTAGTTATTGTGCCTGGCGTAATTGTGATGGGTATTGGGTGTGCAATTCAATTTGTTTTAAATATTTGTGGGAAGGCTGATCAGTAATGGAGCTGACCTATTTCATGTCCCAAATTGAGAGAAGAGACTAAAACAAAAACCAGCTACAAAGCTGCAGTTTGTCTCAGTTTTTATTTTGATGTCTCTCATCCCTCTTAAGACTGTTGATGCAACAAAAGGTTTACATTAAAAGATGATGGCACTTTGATCTTGGGCTTTGGAGAGCTTACAGCTTTGGTACTTCTTTTCTTGGCATTTTAATATGTAGATATTTTAGGCTAAAGAGTTTTAAATGTGTTGCTGGAGTTGAGCAGGGCCCTCCCCTGCCAGCGGCCGGTGTTTGTGGGGGTGATGGATGTTTCTCCCGCTGGGGCTGGCAGCGGGGGCTGCTCGGGGCGCCCAGGCCCCCCTTTGGGGTCCGCGCGGGGGCAGAAGCGGCGCCGGGAGCAGCTCCCCGCACGGGGCTGGGCAGGGCGGCGCTGCGCGCGGGACAGACTCGCACTCCTGCGACACACACACCTGGAATCGGCTCTTTTTATTAAAAGAAACTGAGGTAAGTGGAAGACGGCGGCCCCGGCCCCGCGCCCACCCGACAGCGCAGAGCGGAGCCGGCACCGGTGTCCGGGAGCCGCTGCCTGGAGCCGTCGGCCCGGGGGCTCCCGGGGCCGCTTTGGCACCTCTGGCTCTCACTGTCCCGGGCAGCGGCTCCGAGGCCGCTGGCGAGAGGCAGTTATGGCACCCTGAGCCCGGGCTGCGGAGCCGGCCCGGCCCGGGCAGCGCCGGGGGTTGTTCGGGGCTCCCCTGGGAAAGAGGCTCCTGCTGGGACGAGGGCTCGGGCTGGCTCTGAGCATGTGGCCAAGCAGGGGCAGGAGCCCGGCCCCAGGGGCTGACCCCGGCGAGTCCCTGTCCTGCGGAGCGGCCCCTCTGGTGGGGAGCTGAGGGGGGAGCTGTGACACCCACGGGGCTCCCGCCTCCCTCCACAGCAGCCTCTACCTGCTCTGAAAACCAGGCTGCGGGCGCTGCCCTCCGAGCCCACGAGTGGCCGGCATGGCAGGATCGGCACTGCAGGGTCCCCGGGCAGGAGCCGCTCCCGCAGCTCCGGCGAGGGCAGCGGCAGCCGCCACGTGGGCTCCCCCAGCACCTCCATAGCCCCCAGAGCGCTGCCCCGTCCCGTCGGCACCGCGGCCTCCCGCCCCGGCGCCCCTCGTGTGGAGGGACCAGCCCCGCGCGGCGCAGGGGCAGGAAGGGCCCCTCAGGGCCAGCAGGGACGGGGCGCAGGAGCGGCCGGGGCGCTGCCGCCGTCTCCCCGCCCCAAAGCCCCCCAGCAGGTCCCCGGAGCCGGGCCCAGTGCCGCGGGCTCCCACGTTGGCACTTGTGAGCAGCAGGCAGGCGGCGCAGGGCCAGGCGTCACGGCACCGCGTGCCCTTCATGGCCTGGCCGGGCCCCGCTCTGCTCCGCTGAATAAATAAGGTACCGTGAGCGGGACGCAGGCCGTGGCCGCTCGCCCGCGCGGCCGCCGCCGTGGCCGTGGGCGCCTCCTCCGCCCAGGCTGCTCCGCAGTCCCTGCAGGCGGCGCGAGGGCCCCTCCTGCCCCGCGGCCGCGGCCGAGGCCGCCGCTCCTACGTCGAGGAGGGCGAGTCCATCGTGGAGAGGATGCGCACGATCTCGGCTCGCTGCGTGGGCGAGATGTGCTGGGTCATGTGCACGATGGAATCCATGGCCACCTCGGGGTTGGCCTGCACCAGGCTGCAGAGAGGAGGGAGCTTCAGCCCCGGTGCCGCCCGTGTCCCCCCAGCCTCCCCCTCCTGCCCTTCCTTCCACCGATGGAAATGAGCCCCCCAATGCGGCCCCAGCGCTGCCTCGGGACAGGGGCCACAACGAAGCGGTCCCGGTGCCGGGGCCAGCGCAGGTGACACCGGCCGTCCCGCGCGGCGCCGGCCCCGCTCACCTCCGGATCTGCTTCAGGATGTAGTCCCGCGAGATGTACTTGATGTTCTCCTCCACCACGGAGCGGACGCCCTCCTCCTCCGCCAGCTGCTTCTCCAGCCACTCCACGAGGTCCTTGTTGCTGTCCCACAGGTAGGCCTGCGAGCAGAGCGAGCGTCACCCCGCGGGGCGCCTCCCGGCCCCTTCCTCGACGGGACCGGCGACTGAAATACTGCCCGCCCAGCCCCGGGGCCTCCGCAGACCCCAGCGACCTTGAGCAGCAGCCAAAGGACGACCGATTTCTGCCCGCCCTCAACCAGCAGCACCCCGAGGGATGAGGCCGGGGCCGCTGCCCGTCCCGGGCTCCCTGTCCCCTGCAGCCGGTGCCACCTGCACCAGGGCACCAGGGCGCCGGCGCCATCCCCTGCGTGCAGCCACCCCGCGACAACCCCCTTCCCCTCCCAAGACGCTGCCCCCCGGTATTTGCGAGGCAGTTGACTACATAATAACTCAGGAGGGTGTTAGCCGCCTAATAGCCTTCTCGCTCCTCGCTCCTCTCATTTTCTTTACAAATCATTTAAGAAGCGTTTTGTTAATGGCTTCCGGAAAAGCAACTACCACCATTAGCACTCATTCATATTTATGTCATTTTATTTGGGTAATTAAACACAAAGCTCGTCATTTAAAGGTGCACTATCCTTCTCTGTTATCACTAACGAAGTCAAAGTCAGAATGACAATGAGCTCGGAGGGCTAATTTCATCGGTGGCTCTGGGACGGGGAGGCCGCGGCGGGCACCGCTCCAAGGGGAAGCCCCAGCCGGGATCGGGATTGGGACTGGGATCGGGATGAGGATGGGGATGGGCTGCAGAGCCCGGCCTCGGACACGCAAGGGGAAGGCACTAGGCGGCTGCCCAGCTCTTACCACAGCCCCTTTCCTTAAATATTATCTATAGGATTGACTCAAAACAGCGATGTCATTTCAGTCTTACGATTTTGCTTATTCCATTGTTTTTTTTTCTTATTGTTATTTTAAACTTGGTCATTTCTGCTCCTTCTTTCTGCCCCTAGACATGCCAGGAACGCTCCCTGCATACAAAGCAGGGCACTTGGGAAGATTTCAGGGAAGGGAAAGAAGCCCAGCAGCTGCCTCGTGGTTGCAGCCCTGCATAAAGCTAGATTTACCCAAGAATCCCAAAGCTTTTAGTTTAGGAGAATATTTAATACTCTTATTAATCATTTTTAATCCGTTTGCTTTTAATTAAGAAACAGCATGATGCTTTCCTATCAACATATGCCAGGGAGCAGATTAATTGTGGCTTAAGATAACTCTCCTTGATTGGTGTAATGTATTAGCTAACGAGATGCCCGCTTTTAAAGACACTCAGACGCTACCTTGGAAAACTGCTGCCCTCCAGGGAACGCTCCCCCCTTCCTGCCTCTGGAACCCCGAGTGTTTGTGACTTAAAATACCAAAATAAAATAAAATCAAGGGCCCAGATTGGAGGACGGCAACAAAAACAAGCCAAGAGCAGCCCCAGCGATGGCTCTGCAGAGATTGCCAGCCTCAGAATTTAAGCTCGACTAAAGGGAGAAATCCCAGCGAGGCTCCCAGACGAGGAGGGCGCCGGGGCCCTTCCCCAGCCCGGGGGTCCCGTCCCACAGAGCCACCAGGGCAGGGACTAAAGGAACGGCCACAAACTGAAGCACCAAAAGTTCCACAGGAACTTAATAAATCCCGACAGTGAAGGTGCCAGAGCCCTGGAACAGGCTGCCCGGAGAGGCTGTGGGGTCTCCTTCTCTGGAGATCTTCCAAATCCACCTGGATGCCACCCTGTGCCACCTGCTCTAGGTGTCCCTGCGTGTGCAGGGGTTTGGATATAAAAAGTATCTCAATAAAGCTACTCATGACCAGGAAAACTGCCCAAAAGTTCTTGCTCATCACCTAAAAAAGTCCCCTGACATTATAATTAAAAAACAGACCTCAGTGCCTTCTTGGGAGAACCTCATTGAACTTAAGTCTAGGCAAGACAACTGCCCTGGAGAAACTGCTTTTTCATTTACCTTTACGGTCCCTTCGACTTCCACGAACCAGCGCCTCAGCATAGCCTGGATTTGCCCATCGGTCAGCTCAGGATTGGCATCGTGGATCTTCTTCTTGACTACATCTTCCAGCAGAAGACGTCTTAACCTCCAGTAGAAGAACGTACGGGAAGTTTTCCAGTCTAGAATGTCCTGCCCAAGACACGGAGTGGAGAAGGACAGGTGAGGAGGGACATTTTCCGTGCTCGGGGAGGAATGTGTGCACTCACACACGCTCAGTTCTGCTCCTGCACGAGATGTGCACAGGCTCCTGTTCGTGAGCTTTGAAGACTTCCATGTAGTCACATCTGCAGAGCCCCTGACACAGCATGTGGCCTCCTTTCCCCTCTGAGCCCTGCTGCTCTCTGCTGCAGGGACACAGCTCCCAGGTGAGCAGCACAACCCAAGAAACCAGTGCTCAAGGGGAGAGGGAAGCAGCGAAACCTGCTCCTAATGGACCAGGGTCAGAACTCTGACACGGGGACTTGGGTTCTGCTGCTTCCTTAGAGCCCTTCCCAGCTCCGAGGGCCACCAGGGGCCGCAGAGCCTCGGGGGCTGCCAGCTCTCAGCGGGGTGAGCCTGTGCCAAGCCCTCCCGCACCGCCCCGGGGAAGGGCCCTGCTACTCACGGTGATGGCCCCTTTCTCCTGCATGCGGCCCGGCGTGTCGTGCAGGTCTGCAAACTGCATGGCTACCTGGTGGTAAATGGGCGTGAGGAATTCCTCCCGCTCCTTGAGCTTCGTCTCCAGCTCTTTGCGATCGGCGGGGCTCAGCTCAGGTGTACCTGCAAGCGGGCACAGCTCGAGTCAGACACTCGCTCCTAAAAGAGATTAATGTCCCTACATGCAGTTCGTTTAGCCAGGAACACGGGCAATGTCACACCACACATTCAGCCCCAGGTTCTCCTGGAGCCTGGTTCCTACCAGCAGCTGTTGCTACCACTGTCTCGTTAGCAAAACAAACAAGTTATAGATGCTAAAAATCCCCACGGAGCATTGGCTTTAGCAGTGATTGACATGCACCGGTTTTGCTCATGATGATGGACAAGAGGAAAACTGTGTCAAGAAGAAGTCGTATGGAGTTCATAATTTTTAATTTACCTTAAAACACTGAGCTCAGATAAAATTAGCTTTGGTTAAAACAAAAGCACTCGTTAAAACAATTTCTGATTAATGTCACCCCACGAAGGCACTAGCAGGACGAGATGGTGCCAGGTCAGAATGACACCCACAGGGCACTACTGGGACCCCCAGCAGCATCGAGGCGCTCCTCACAAAGCTGCCCAGCGCCCTAAGCTTTGAACCTGGGTTCAAGAGAGACTCGTGGTGACCACGACTCAGTCCCACTCATTTCCAGAAACCATCTAGAGGCCTGTGCAGACAGTGACAGGTCCAATGAATTGCTGAGAGCAGCTGCTCCTCTGCAATGCCAAGAGCCTAAAGCCCCTGTCTCCCCTCCTGCAGAGAGCTGCAACGGGACGGAGCCGTTTGCACAACCTGACACACGGGCAACTCTTCACTGATCTTGCAGGAATTTACCCCAATCAAGGCTGGCCCTGGGGCGAGCACAGCAGGCTGATGCTGCCTGCAGCCTGCTTAAAAACACCCGTGCAAGAGGTGCTTGTGCAGAGGCCTGGTATTTAGGGGCCATGTGGGTTCAGCTGAAGGTTGTGGATACAAGCGGGATGCAAGCAGGATGCAAGCTTGCATTCTGCAATCAGAGGAGGATTGCACGATGAGGATGAACAGAGGAGGATGCCACAATGCAAAACCAAGCGCCACGCCAGCCACGAGCCTAAGAAGCCACCGGGACAACCTGGAACAAAAGCGGGCGCTGCGCCTCACTGCTGGACATGCTCTGCCTTATTATCTTGCAGCCTGAATATCATGACTGTGTTTTGTGGTATGTGAGCACCACCAAGCTCCTTTTTGTTGTTTTTAATCTTTATTGTTTGCGAGGGAATGTCAATGGGATTAAATGCAACATCTATTGTAACATCAGCACCTATTGTTAAAGTGTCAGGCGCCGGGCGGCCGAGGCAGCCGCTGCACGAGGCAGAGCAGGACGAGCGGCGGCGGCGCGGAGACTGTCCAGCCGCACAATAAACAGCTCTGGAATCGAGGCCGAGAGCCGGAGCCAGCCAAGTGCCTCTCAATAAAAGCAGATAAAATCAGCAGGCAGACGCGCTGGGGAAAACAACAGCAGGGAGCACTTTTTTCAGACAACGCACAACCCAATGGGGGAAACTGTTGCCACGGGACGTTCTGGATGCCAAGAGTACAACTGGATTTGAAGAAAAGTCATGCAAGGAAAGTCTGCCGTAGACTTCTTGGGTGACGCCTGTGCTCTTTCCGAGAGCATCTGCTGCTGGCAGTGCCGGAGCCGGGAGCGGAGCCCCGGGAGCACCGTGACTCAAGGCCAGGCCCCGGGCTCCAGGTTCGGACCCGCCGGGGGATCTGCCTGCAGCTCCCTCCTTTCCCTTCCTGCTTGGCACAAGCTGGTGTGTATTTCCTTCCACATCAGGACAGGGCTGGGTATTATCCACACGCTCCTCGAAAAGCCCCAGGTTGGCTGGACAGCAAATCCTTCTAGTGAAGGAATGTTTTCATGCATCTCCCAATATAAATGCTGCCTAACCTCCCAAATGCTGCTAAGAAGCTTTTAATTAAGAGAAGCTACTCTTAGAACCTTCAGAATTAAAAATTATACATATTTATCCATGTTACATTCCCCAGCTCCCTGTTTCAAATGGCAAGGCGTGCACTTAAGGCAGCAAGGCTCATGCATTCTGGCCGATCTGCCACCCTCTTGTACAGCCAAACCAGCCAGGCCCAGTAATGATTTAGGTGAGATTAACAAATATGTCAATGTCTATTTTCTGCTTAATTTAAAAGCAGCGTCTATAAAGATTTTTGACTTCTGAACCCTGTTCTCCTGAAAGAAAGAAGGTAACAATGAGGAGGGGGGATAAAGAGTGATTATCCCATCATCGATCGTTTGTCAGGAGCATTTCTTATTCACTGGACTATTGTAAAAAGCTAAGCTCTCGATCAATCCTGTAAGCCCCCTGTACAATTAAATATCTTGGAATGGTTTTCTTTCTTTTCTAGTCAGATCTTGAGGCCTCAGGGTTTTTCGGAGAGCTTGGGCTTTATTTATTTATTTTGCAGAAAAGTCTCCCTCCACAAATCTTAGGCGGCAAGAAGAGGGGAGCTAAAATATGGGATTCCTTTGCTCTAAAGGTACTAGATAGTTAATGAAACTGCCCAAGTTTAAATCATAGGAGCGTTACAGACCTCGCGGTATGGATCGGCTGCCAATCGATGGAGGGACAAAAGGGGCAGCGCGGGGAACGGGCTGCGCGGGGCCGGGACACGCGCCGGGGTGCGAGGAGGGCAAGCGGCGGCTCCCCTCCCTGCTCCGCACACGCGGCCCTGGCGCTGCTCCCTCGCTGGCGGTTCCTTCCTTTCTGTCTGCCTTTCCTGGCCGTGGCGGTGACGGAGCCGACAACTTACCCTGGGGAAGCATCAGGGACATGGATAGGGAGGCGGCTGGCGAATCTCTGCTGAAGGTCGAAGAGCGACGCTCTTCGCACGCGGCAAAGGGCGCACGGGGCTGCTCCAGGTCCGGAGCCAGCGCTGCCGCCCGTTCCCGCGGGAGCAGCCCCGTGTCCCAGCACCCGGAGCCCCTCCGTGGCACCACGCGGCAAAGGGCGCACGCTGCAGTGAACCAAAGGCACCTCCGCGGGGCAAGAGGCCGTGTGTCCGCAGGGCTCGCGCGCCCGCAGGGCTCGCGCCGTGGGGCCGGCCGCTGCTTTACGGCTCCCATGGGAGAAGAAGACTTCAGCGGAGCTGCCCTCCCCGCGCAGACAAATGGAGAGGCAGCAGCCGTAAATCCCGCGGGAGCCCTCGCCCGCGGAGCGCTCCCGTATCAATTTATACGCCTCTCCCCGAGTCAAGCGGCGGCCTCACGGCGGAGGAAGCAGCCCCTAAACTATTTTGATTTGTGCCGCTGCGCGGCAGCCCCGCGGGACGAGCGGCCGGCGGCTCCGGCCGGGGCAGCGACGGCCCGTCCGGCGCCGGGCTCTCCATAACGGCCCTGCCGGGCGGCCGCTCCGCGGCTCCGTGAATCACGGCCTCCCATAACGGTCAGGAGCAAAGTGCTTTTTTTTAAATATGACCAGTTTAGCAGGTTAGACAAAATGACTTCAAGAAATGTTATTGTAGGTTCCCCCTGATTGCAGAGAGCTGGGCAGCTTCTGAATCAATTTGATGGTTTATGGTTTCCAAGCTGCTAAAATGTGGGATTTTCTCCCTCGCACAGCCGCATGTTCCCTCGCCTGCTTTTTTCCTATTCCAGGCCACATGAATGGGGCCTCCCTGGATCACCTCAATGGCACAATCCTTACAGGCAAATCCATTGCACCATTCCAATGGCGCAATCCTTACAGGGAAATCCGTTTCTTCCCAGAAGACACCCATTCTGGGATTCATTACAGCCCTTCTTGCCAGCAAAGCACTTAAAGCACAGGGCAGCCTGGGTTGAGGGGGTCCTGCGGAAGCAAGCTCCACTCTGTACCCAACGGCATCGACAGCAGCTTTATCGCTGTCCCATTTAATTCCACACCTGGAACAAAACTCAATCTTTCCACCCCAATCTCACCCTCTCTCCAGCCCCCCTTAGCCAAGGCCTGGCCTGCAGGAACTCAGCAAAGGCTGCAAGATCTGCAGCCCCTTCCAGGCCGCCCCGCGGGAGCTGCACGGAGAAGGTCACTCAGAGCGCGCGGCCCTGCAGACACGGGCGGGTTCTGGTTGTTGTTGCTTGTTTCTTTAAATGAGACTGCTTGTAATTGCTTCACTAAATATTCAGCAGGATTTATGGTATAAAAGTGCAGTATGAAATACCAGTGAAGGTCACACGGGCTCACGACAGGGGCTGAAATATCACGGTCCAGCTGCGCCGAGCTCTGCGCTGCCCTGCTCCCCTCCAGCAGCTCAGGCCCCAAGGCAGCGGTGCAGCAAACGGGCCACGTGGGGCGGGTGGAATTCCAGAAAATGGGCACTGGGGGGATCACCTACCACCCTGCTGGGAGAAAATCTGGGGATGCCAATTGCCACCAAGGGGCTGACGGACATGGGCGCTTGCTCTTCCAGACTGTGAATTAAGGACAGTTCAAGTGCAGCAGCACTTGCACGCGGAGGCTGACCCCAACATCAGCACTGCCTAAAAAGACAAGACGTTGCAACTCTGCTCACTGCCGAGAGCAACGACTCTTAGATGTTAATCAAGCACTGAGATGGTGTTTTGATTAATTACAACACAGACAACAACAAAAAAGACTAGACTAAAAGGACTAGACTTCTGAACTGCAATTGAACTTCCCAGGAAAAAGCTGGGAATGAAGCAGGTCATGGCATGGAAGTCTCCAGGCACTCAGGAAACCGCTGTCCCCAGGAGCCCAGGGCCCTGCAAGTCGGCCCCGTGCACGGAGGAACACGCAGCGCCACCAGCTCGGCTCTGCAGCTCCTTCCTAGGAAGCTCCAGAAACGTTCTGCAAGCTCTTTGGCCTATTGCAGCGAGCAGGACATCAGGAACCAGCAGCCAGGGCTCATTTTATCTGCGGAGAGTTGAGGGCACTTTAGAGCATCCGTGTTTGCGAGTTCTGGAGCAGCAGCCCCTCCTCGCACACCTTGGGCAAGGTGTCACCAAGTACAAATACATAAATACAGACACACACACAGGCAAAATGGGCATTGACTATTAAAAGAAAGAGACACATGCCAGCATACAGGCAACTGCCATAGGACTGGCTGAAGAGGGTATTTACACTACAGTCAGATCTAGCAGATGAATAACAGGCGTCCGCCTTTTAGTCTGAGACAGATCAATGAGAAAAAATGAGAAAATGCAGTATCCAATCTTGCTCTAACTGGAGCCATTTTGCCATTCCTTTCGCTAAAATTGGACCAAATCTTTGCTCACATTCCATCGTGCAGCCGGCGCATTACACACATAACCCTCTTACGCTCGATGCCTGAAATCTGCATGACCACGTTCATTTTGCTGCCTCCCTAACTGCTCTGCTCTCACTGCAGCAAACCACGAGCACGCAGCGGCACCCTGGTGCCTCGCGCCGAGGGCGCTGGCGCCGGGCGGCCGCCGTGCCGTCCCCTCCCCGCAACACCGAGCCTGGCTCTGAGTGACGTTCCAATAAACCACGGGGCTAATCAACGTTTCAGCAATAGTGCCAGGGAATTGATAATGAGCAGCTTTATGTCAAATTATTCAACACGCGGCAGCCCAGGCGCTCCCGCTCGCGCGGCCAGCGCGGGGTGTGAAGATGCTGCAGCCGAGTGCTCGTCCCGGCGCCCGCCGGCAGCGCCCGCCCTGCTCTTCAGCAGCTCCGGGGAGGGATGACAGCCACTCAGGGGTTAAAGAGAGGCAGTGAACCCCCAGCTAATGAGTAAGAATTCAGCAGGCAGTGTAAGATAAATGGAGCTTTCTCTGCTTCTGCTGGAGTCAGCATGAACTGCGGCCCTGCGGCTTGTTTGTGGCAAATGGAGTGCGCGAAATATCAAAGGGCAGTGATCCAGAAGAAGACCGACTTTGACAAATTTTAAATTGGCCAGAAAGAAAACCAGCAAAAAGAAAAAAATAGAAAAAAAGAGAAAAAATTATGCAATTCTGTGTGTCCTGCAATCTCGGCTTTCCTGCTCTGGCACGGAATTAGTGGCAAAACAACAGCAATGATCGCCCGATGCTGGGAGCAATTACGAGCCATCTAAGTGAGATGCTTATCAGCCAGTGAAGCTTTTAGAGCTCTCTGTACATACAGTTGTAAGTGACTTGCTCTGGCGTTGCAGTCATTTTAATTAAAGTGTATGGAGTTTGCTGGGAGTAATTACCCAGTGCAGGGGGGGCGAGGGAAAGCCCCTGCACGGGCTCCTGCCTCCTCCCTCTGCATTTTGAGGCTGGGGCAGCAACCTGCTTGTCCTTGTCCCGCGGGGCTGAGGCTGCTTTCGGGGCAGAGGAGCGTCCGTTTTTTCTGGCCGGGCTGAGGTTGAGCCCTCTCCAAGGGCCTCCTGCAGCGCTGCCCGCTCCCACATCCCGGCCACGCGTCCCGCGGGACAGGAGAGGGGCAGGGAGCCCTGGCGAGGGGCAGCGAGTGCCACCACAGCCCTAGGCCACCTTCCCGGGGACGCTGCGCAGTCTAGCACGGGCCAAAGCTGGTTCTTCCGTGGAAAGAAGCCCCTGCTGCACCTACAAACACTGACATTTGTTTTCCGAAGCAGGCAAACAGCAGCGTGGATCCCTCCGGATCCGGCCGTCCCCTTCCTCCGCTGCAGCAGCACGTAGCGCACACAAGCAAGGTCTCAACTCCAACACATACCAGCGCAGAGGCACTTTTTAACATTCTCTTAAATTTAGAAAGAGTGGATGCCATCAAACACTTCAGTTATAAGCCAACTTTCAGACAGCAGTCTGATGCTTAATATTTGCTGCACCCTTTCCAGTTACTGCTCTCTTCCAAAGGTGGCCTGGAATGATTATTTTGGTATAAATTGTTGTGCTACCATAAATTAAAAGAAACTTTTTCTCCTGAAGGATCCCAAGAGGATCTGTAAATTCAAACTATACCCACAAAGTGCACTCCCTTCACTACGAAACTCTAGTATGTTGTGGAGGAGCAAAGAGGCTCTGTACGGTTATACTTTTAGAGCAGAGATGGTAGTTTAAAGAGTCTACTCCCCCAAGAGAGTACACACCAGATACTAAGTGCATTTTGCTAAATACTCTTTCAGTAACTGGGAATACACCAGGCTTTAGGATCTCTTGCGACAGAAAGCCTGCTATAATCTGGTACATGCAGCGCACTGAGCACTGCAAATTACCCTGTGTTTTAGGGAGAAGGTGAAGAATATTGCACGCTGTTGAAACTGCAGCACGGACAGATATCATCACTCCTAACTGCCTCACACCCACGGTGACAGCCCAGCAAACATCTCTGACCAAACCCTTAGCTTTGCCAACACACACCAGCTAAGGTTTGGCCCAGGATGTTCTGAAGCAGCAACTGCTGAGAAGGAACCCAGGGTTAAGCAGCTGTGGGGAGTATCTTTTGTAAGGCTGAATCATTTTAAAGCAGAAAAAAAAAAGGTTCAAGAAGATGCTCCATCCATTACACACGCACGGGGTCTGCTCTACGTACATGGGTATCACCTCCCACGCATACATACATGCAGCTTGTCTCATCTGGTTTTCTTCCCAACTTAGATGACAGTAAATAAAAATTATCATGAATTTGATAAAACGCCTGAGTGCCCCTTTTTAAGGTCTATAAACACATTCATTAGCTACCAGCTGAACGGATCACTGATCCCCAGCACCCGAGTGCAGACGTACCCAGTCGCTCCGCCAGGCGCATGTAGATGGGGTCCACCCGCCTCATCGTCTTCACCAGATCTTTCCTGCGGAATTTGATTTCTACCGTCCCCTCCGGTTCCAGGATTCCTCCTCTGATCGGTGACGGGAAAAGAGAAAAGAAAGGCACTTTCAGGTCATCAGACAAGGGGAAACACAAAACGGAATGGTTCAACGTTGTCTAGAAAGTATGTAGAAAAGAGAGAAAAGGGGCGGAGGGAAGGAGAGAAAACAAAGAGAAGAGAGAACAAGAAAGAAAGATTCTTAGCTATTATTTATCCAATGCCATAAATGCACAAGAGGCTTCTCAGAAACACATCTATCCAATTATATGTGCAACACAGGCTGCTGCAAACACCACTTTTTGGTAGGCTCTTTCAAGCTGTGACCCAAGAGCCCCTTCAAATGGTTGCAAGCTTTATGAAACAAACCAATTAACCAAACACTTTCATTAGTGATCCTGCCCACTTCCCAGGTCACAGCCGGAGGAAAACGTCACCAGGAACTTAGGCTTGGTAAGTAAAATCCCTTCCGTCTTTAATGGTGAAGGTCTTCTAGAAAAGAGTGAAACTCCCCAAACCCCTACCTGACAGACCCTACAATTGCCACTCGCAAAACTGCACACGAAGGCAGTCATTTGCAAGCATGAAGCAGCACGTGCAAATACCTGACCAACAACCTCATCCTCTGGGAGCTTCCCATTCCACCAGCAGCAGCGCCTCAAAGCAGGAGGCCGGGGGAGGAGGAGGAGGAGGCCGCCGTACCTGCTCTCGCGGTCCGCGTACATCTCCATGTGACGGGGATTAATGGTGGGATCAATGACAGCCCAGGAGCCTCCTCGCAGCTCCGCCTGCGGCGGGATGTAGATGAGCACGGGCTGCCGATACTCCCGCAGGCCGTCCACGATGTAGGCGCCGAACTTGAGCACCTGGTCGTACATGTCTGCAGGGAAAGCAGAGGGCACTGAGGGCACAGCGCGCCGGCCGGGGGGACGCCGACCGCTCCGCTCCGCCAGCACGTCCTCCTGCCACCGTCACCGTCACCAGCGTCACCTGCCACCTCAGCCAGGCTCCCTGGGACGCCTCGAGACGCCCCGTTACCGACCTGCTCGCTCCAGCCCAGGAGGATTTCGCCAATTCGCAAGTTTAACCCAGGCACTGTGAACTGAACACGGCTGCATCCGCTCAGTTTCACACTCACCACTATGGAGCCAGACTGACATTCACGGAATGTGCATGGGACACTGACGGGCAGGGGACTTTTTGCATATCTTGATAAAGATCTGCATGTGGGCAGGCTTTCTATACAGAAAAGAATTTTTCTCTTCTTGCATTACAATTTGGGCTATTTTGCATAAAATTAATAACTCTACCATGTAAAGACAGTGTATTGAAAATACCACCAATTCTTAAAAGAATTTTCCATTCTTTAAGAAACTTCAAGTGCTGATGAAGAGAAGAAAAATCCATTTCCTGCAACTCAGAATAAACATAAATTCTGCCCGAGACAATGCGGACTAAGAACCAAGCCAAACTCCAACCTTTTCATTTCACTGTCCTGAGCGAAGAAAAAGACCTCAAAAGGGGTGACAAATTTATTACTAATTACACAATTATTTTATTATGTAGTGCTAGTAATAAACCACTTGAAGTACTTTCAGCTAATTCTAGTGTTAAGAAAATAATTGCTTGATTCAAATTATTTTAACTGAATTAATTCTTTACTAGACATTTTTTACTAGTGCTACATAATAAAATAATTGCATAATTAGCAATACATTTTTCACTCCTGCCAAGGGTATATATTTTACTCAGCTTAGGTGCAGAATAAAAAAAAGCGCCGCTTGTTTGAACAAGGGAGAGGGAGGAAGAGCAGAGAAACTTTCTATTCCCAACATCTTCCTGAGCTTAGCTGGGCATCAGCAAGGTCAGGGAACTGCTTATGTGACTGGAATGCTTTCAAGAGGAGGCTTTTAAGCTCTCCAGAAGCACGAGCTTCTCCACCATGTGCTTCTGTACACAGTTATCTGCGCTGGGATCACAAAGCAGAGCTTTTCCTAGAGCCCACAGCAGGCTTAGCTCAATAATTTATATATGGATTTATACCGACTTCTTTTAGGAGGTAAAAGAGAGGTGCAGAACTAGGGAAGATCTCAGACACACTGCAAAGCCAACCCCAGCGAGCTGCTTGGTGCAGCGCTCGCTGGGCTGCAGGCTCTCCAGCCTGTTGGAGCCGTGGCACCAGCACCCGCGCTGCAGAGAGCGGCGCCCGTCGTGCCTAAGGAGCAGCTTCTTTGCACAGCTGACTCTGCAACTGGAAAAAACAGATGAAATATACGGTATTTCTGGAGCTAATTTCAGCCCCGTATTGGTTTCAAGGCCAGCGGAATGAGCCGCCTGCTGCACAGGAAGGCTCTGACCGTCCTCCAGGATGAGAGCAGCCGTGTGTGTGATTCGAGGAGCCGTTTGCAGCGCGTTGGCTCTGCGGCGCGGGCGCCGCGTGCACCAGCAGCAGCCAGGCCCTGGGCATCGGCGAGCACGCGGGGGGCTGCAGCCGGCGCTCTGCGCTCCCTGGACGCTGCAAGCGACGGCACCGGCCCGCCCGGCTCAGCAGGCGGCACCGCGCGGGAAACACGGGGCTCGGGCACGCCGGGCTGCAGGCTCCTGCCGTCCCTCCCGCGGCGCCGCGCGCCGAGATCCACAACAGCCTTTTCATTACGGTTTAAATTCTTTTGTTGTTATTTACAACCTGTCCCAGGAAGAAATAATAAGTAAAACATGAAAAAGCAACTGCGAGTGACCCTGTAGCACAGGCAGCGCCGTGGTTTAATGTCGCGGGGATTTGCATGCTATCAAACTAGTCCTGCCGAGTCCGAGACCCCGGTGCTAATTTCCAGTGAATTTCACGCTTGATGTCTCCCCGTCGTGGGTCACTGCCGGTTCGCCCAAATAAACCACTTCCAAATGGCTCCTCCATCTAAATATTCAAGCCAGTTTTTATAATTTAATTTTGCATTATGCTGAATAACCTTCCGGCCAGATGGAGCTCATTGGGGAAACCACCAGTACCATTGTGATATGCCTTTATTTATGTTATTTATTTATTTATTTTACTGCTTGAATTAGACCTCCTAGGCCGACTAGTAAAGAGGTTTTTTTTTTCCCCTTCTTCTCTTCCCCTCCTCCACTAATGTCAATTTTCAGCATAGCAAGAGCTGTCTCTAATCTTTTCCTACTCATTACACACAATTTTGGAGTCATTTTACCCACAGTGCAGTCGGCTCCTGGCAGCGTGTTTGTGTGCACTGAGGGGTGGCATAATTGTTTATTTTCCCTCCCTGCATAATCCCCAACCAGCGCCGGCACCAAAACTGCAAACAGCTCCCCGAGGAGCGTGGAGACGGTGCAGGCAGCCCAGCCCGTGGGCACAGAACGGGATGCGGAAAACGCGTGGACCAACAGGGCAAGGGTCCCGCTCTGCTCTTCCTCCCATGACCCGGCTCTCCTCCTCCTCCAAGCCAGGGGCAGACACGGGATACACAACACAAACATTGGCATTTTCCCAACACTGGTCCTACCCTGGACTCCTGTCTCAAATGCAAAGCTAACAACTGTTTCTGAGGAATCCTCTCCCAAAAGGGCACTGGAAAAGAGCCCACAATACAGAACGCCAAGTCATTTCACAACTTTTCCAAGTGTTCATTCATTCATTCTTACTTTCCCCGTGAGCAGTGCAGTAGGAAAGCAGCTCGCAAAGGGAGCCCAGCAGCAGCATGAAGACCACAGATGAACCCAAAAGGTACCAGGTATTTTCTAGAGGAAAGGAACCTCCTTGTGCCATCCCCACGGAGCACCTGGCAAACTGAACAGCCTTCTTTGCATCCCGCTAATGCAGCGCCAGAACCATGCAGCCTTGGGCTTAAAGCCAGAGCTGCTGCTGCTGCATTAGTGGAGCTATAACTTCAGCGCTGGCGAGGTGCCCTGTGCAGGTAAGAGGCAGTCATTTTTCCCTCAAATTTTATAGCATCTATCTCACATTCCTGGCACTTCACAAAATTCAGACTAGCAATATGCAATGCAAAAATCTAACTGCTGCTATATTAACTGAGCAGTTTTATAACTGTTCACTTCATATGAACAACCGTTGCCACCAAAGAGTCAGCTGGGAGACAGTCTTTGACATGACAATATTCGTGTGAAAAATTATCAGCGAGACGCTGCTTCCTCTTGACAGAACATGCCCATACGTTTCAGATGGGCAATTCCGGACGTCTCACCCAGCCCCACTTCTAAGCTGAGGCCTAAGGACATGAAGTGCTTCCCCAGCAGAAGGGGCTTCCCGAGATTAGTGTTTAATTAGCCCACGTTGGCAGCTGCAGATTTTGTCAGCAACTAAACTGCTGGCAAATGAGCTGCTTTGGTGCCTGCCACGGCTCTCCCTGCGTGCCAGGCTGTGCCCAAAGGCCACGCCGGGGCACTCGAGCTGCAGCAGGGCCCTGGCGAGGGGACGGGGAGGGCACGGCCGCCCTCCCGGCCTTATGCAGGTTGATAATTACCTTTCATGCCACCGGAGAAGCCTCTCCAATTAGCGAAGACCATCAGCGGCAGCCCCTCTCTGTTGAAGTCGTTGATAGCCTGGGCGGTCTTGAAGGCAGAGTCGGGGAACCACACCTGGCCAGCCTGCTGGATGATCTGTGGTGATGGGAAACACTGGTAAGACTTGGAGCACTTATTAACACACAGCATAAAACCACAGAAACGGATGCAGCGAGAGCTGCAGGGTGCAGCCAACG
>JAVCKT010025729.1:0-13829 GCA_032273925.1 Rhynchotus rufescens
CGCGGGGCGGCCCCGCGTGCCGTGTCCCGCGCGCCGCCGCCGCCGCGCTCGCCCCATGAAGCCGCGACATGCCCCATAAGCGGCGCGATGGGCCAGGGCGACGAGAGCGACCGCATCGTCATCAACGTGGGGGGCACGCGGCACCAGACGTACCGCAGCACCCTGCGCACGCTGCCCGGCACCCGCCTCGCCTGGATCGCCGAGCCCGACGCCCACAGCCACTTCGACTACGACCCCCGCACGGATGAGTTCTTCTTCGACCGCCACCCCGGCGTCTTCGCCCACATCCTGAACTACTACCGCACGGGCAAGCTGCACTGCCCCGCCGACGTGTGCGGGCCCCTCTACGAGGAGGAGCTCGCCTTCTGGGGCATCGACGAGACCGATGTGGAGCCCTGCTGCTGGATGACCTACCGGCAGCACCGCGACGCCGAGGAGGCGCTCGACAGCTTCGGCGGGGCGCCCCTGGACAGCAGCGCCGAGGACGGCGACGTGGACGGCACGGGCGACTCGGGCGACGGCGAGGAGGAGCTGGAGATGACCAAACGCCTGGCGCTCAGCGACTCCCCCGACGGCCGCTCCGGGGGCTTCTGGCGCCGCTGGCAGCCCCGCATCTGGGCGCTCTTCGAGGACCCCTACTCGTCGCGATACGCAAGGGTAAGGCGCTGCGCCGCGCGCCCTCGCCCCACGGCTGCCCCACGCGCGTCCTCCGAGCCTCGCCATGCTCCCGGGCACCCGGGGACCACCTAGAGAGGGGCTTCACAGAGGTGCCTCGATCACCTCCCGCTTGGCGGGTTGTTGGCCGTAAGGAGAGCGCTCCCCCCAGCCTTCCTGCAGCGCGACCGCTCTCCCGCTTCACCGGGGACAGGAGAGCGCGGGGGCCAGACATCCCCGTGGGAGCAGCGTGTGGGGCGCGCTTCCGAGCGGGCCCTGGGAGGGGAAGGGGAGCCCGTCCCCTCGCCCTCCCCATGGGTGCCCCGCTAGGCAGGCAGGACGGAGCGCGGAGGGGCAGAGGGCTGCGTGGCCGGCGCGGCGGGGACGCGGCGCGCGGGGACTTGCGTGGCTGCTGCAGGACAGCTCCCGGCTCGCGCCGCCGCAGGCCCTGCGGAGCCGCTCGCAGCAGCGCCGCGGCCGGGCGCGCTCCGCGGCCGCTGCCATCGCACAGGGGGAGGCAGCAGCTCCGGGGCTAAGCCAGGCCCGAGGCTGCTCGCCAGCGCTCGCTCCAGGCTCTGCGGCACGGCTAGCGCCGCGCGGCAGCCGCCTCCATAGGCAGGCAAGCCCAGGGAGCCCGGGCAAAGCCAGCGCTCCGGGTGCACGTTATTCCCATTCCTTGTGCAGCGGAGCTGCTGCCAGCCCCGGCGGGGACGTGGCGGGCAGCGAGGTGGGGACGGAGTAGCGAGCAGCGGCTCCGCGTGCGGTGGCTCCGACAGCGGCTCTCGGAGCGCGGGCAGCGCCGGGGCTGTGGGTCCATGAACGGGCAGAGCTGGAGCAGCGCCCGGAGTCACCGCGTGCTGCGTTCCGCAGATTCGCGCGCGCCGACCCTTTGGAGAGGGCCTCCCCCAACAAAGGGCCTGATATTTTAAATGAATCCCCCTAAGCAGCGTGGAGGGTAAAGGAACGATAAAATATTTACCTTAACGTGAAGGGCCGATGCTGTTGAACTGCAGCTTTCAGGTGGCTGGTTCCTGCCAAGGGCACTCGGGAACGGAGAGGGCAGGCTGGAGGGCATCCTCCTACAGGCTTAGTTGGCTTCCTTCAGTCGAGCCCAACACGAACGGGCGCCCGACGGAATAGGAGGTCTCTGGTGGCCAGAAATCTGTTGGTAAAACACAGCAAGTCAAAGCCTTGCCCAAGATTTTAGGGAATGTTCCAAAGGCAAAAGGATAATGTTGTCCCACTGAAAAGGATACACACGGGCAGGAGGCTAAACCAGCCTTTTTCTTGGAAGTGTTCCTGTGTTTGAGGTTGGAGCACAAACCGCATAGCCGGGAGTAGGAGTCCCTGGGGGGTACAAGCTGGAATGTGAGCAGGACATACGTTTCATTTTCCTCCTCTGTATGGGCATTTCCATTTAGGAATAGGCATTTTATAAAGTGGATTGTTTATTCCAATGTTGTTATCCGGTTTATTCACTGTTACCTGTGCATATCTGGTCCAATTACTGCTCCCCCTGCTCCCCATTTACTTCTAACTCGCTCTTTCCTTAAAAGATTGCTAAACTAGAGTAATATGAAATCTAGGCAAAGATGAATTATCTAGAGTATTTAATGGGTTAAAATATAATTCTCTAACTTGTATCTATGGAGACATAGGCCGTACGCATTAATATTTTGCATGAAGGAAGATGGCTTTCATCATCAACACATGCACACACATCCATTAAGGAGACATTAAGACATCTAACATCTTCTAATAAAAGCCATATGTTATGGTTATGGATGTAAAAAAGATGGGAGCGTGATTTATGTTTCTGTGACCTAATGACAGATGTTGCAAGAAGACCTCAAACTCACAATAGCTAATTTGAAGTAAAATAATTGATAGGATCATTAACAAGGGAATGGTATGTTAAAGCAATCCTTGGGAAAGTAGAGCCAGGCAACAAACGCACTGTTATCTTGTTTCTGATCATGTGCACAACTTTCAATGACTTCCCCGTCTCAGTCACGCAAAACTGAAATTCACGTTGCCATTTGTCAAAAAAAAAAAAAGAAATTACATCACAAAAATTCGTCATCCCAGTTGGATCTGAGACGTCTGCTAACTGTGAATATTATCTATATGCTTGGTGTTTACATACAGCACCAGCATGTATGTCCGAGTAACGTCTTAGTAGAGCCCTGGTTTACGTAATCGTTATCCTGTTATACTTGGGCAAGTAGAAAAAATCTCAATGTCAATGTAAAGATGAAAGGAAAACTCATGTAGTTAAATAAAGCAAGGTTTCTCTGGGCTATACCTGGTATAATAATTCGGTGAACATATAGCAGCTCTCTATGGAAAGATCATATCTACTCCTTTTTGACAAATACTGTTTAAAAATACAGGTCCGCTTGACTGTCTGACTTAGGCAGCATCTCACTTGAGGCTATTCACAGCTTGAGAACTGACTGTAGTCCCTGTTTTGCAAAGGGATCAGGACCTAATTCATGCTAGATTATGTGTGATCTCAGTGTGAATGACCAGGGAGGACGGGAAGGCAGGGATGCACTGCAGGTGAAATCAGCTAGCTCTGCAGATCATGCCTATCCCTTAACTTTGGTAAAGCACAACCTACCAGTCATTAATAGCTTGTCATTAAGCACAACATATTCAGCCAGTTCTTGTGGGGAGGATGGGGGAAAAGCTGAGTTTAATTAAATTCTAGCTTTCCAGATGTTGTTTTCTTAAATATGGTATTTCTTTCTGAAAAGACCAAACTTTAAGAAATTACATGGTGTTGTAAGCAGAAAAGTGTGAGCTTTTCTGCTGCTCTCTGTGGGCAGAAAAGGCGGCTAACGGTGCCGGGCACCCCTGTGAGACCGAGGGGCGCTGCAAGGCGCGCAGCCCGGGGCCCGCGGGGAAGGCCGTGCCCAAGGCCTCGGCAGGGCGGCACACCGGGAGACAGGGAAGATCCCACGGACAGAGGTGCTCTCTGCACACGCAGACACACACACAGGCAGGCAGACATGCAGGTGGACATTCAAGAGGGTCTGCTCAGACAGTTAAGCATCACCAGGCACCAATACGTACTGTGCACCCGCATCAGGAGATGTCTCTCTGACGCTTGTTACAGGTCTCTCTCTGCATCCTGAGGCAGCTTTGCGGGTTTGCTTTCCAGAGCAGGGCTGAGGATGGAAGGGAGCCGGGCAGAGCGCAGCGCAGACCCGCTGCAGCGGCGGCGGCTCCGCGCCGGGACGGGCGCCGCTCTGCCCTTCTGCCCTCGCAGACACCTGCACCACCGCTGGGAAACCTTCCCCGGGCGCTGCCGCCCCAGCTCTCCCATATCCCGGCCTGGCTGCTCCCGCCCAAGCAAAGGGCCCTGGGGTCTCCAGGGCCCCGTCCCTGCGGGCAGCGGCGCCAGTTTTGGCTCCCCTTGTTGCGCTGGGCAGCGGTTGGGAACCTTCAGCCGCAGGCTCCGTGCGAGTGCTCGAGGGCTCCAGCTCCAAATGGGCACTCCATCTTCATTAATGAACCCTAAGGGAAGCTTCCAAATAAACATTCACTCCAGCTTTTACACAGAAGCTGCTCGGGATCCGATGGCAGGATCTCAAGAGCCTGACTCCCCGGGCTGGCAGCTGCCCCCGGCTCTGGGGAAGGGCTCGTGGCCGGGCTCACGCTCGCCCTTCCTGCCCCTCCGCGCCTCCCACCCCGTGCAAGGGTCTGATTTCTGCCGCGGGGGCACCGGCAGCCACGTTTATCGCACTAAGATGACAACAGTAAAGGCGACAGTGCAGAAGACATGAGAGAGGAGAATCCTGCCCTGATTTCCTCCCGCCTCGCTTGGTACATTCAAGAGCCTCTCAACCTTCCTCCCTTTGCTTTAGCTGATTCTCCTCCAAAGAAATGCCATGCTAATGGCATGATGAGTGCTCAGGAGCCCTCATCATGTCCCAGGGCCCGGAGGCTGCCGTGGCTCCTGCCCCACCTCGTAGCCCAGGATGAAGACGGGGCCTCTCCTGCAGGGGCCCCCAGGGCTGCTCCCGCTGCGCGGCCGCGGCTGCACGCGCAGCTCAGCCCCGCCGCCCCACTGCAGCTGCACGCTGCATGACTGCTCGGGAAACCCGCAAGCTGCATTGCTGCTTTGCTGCTTTGGAAGCTGCAAGCTGCGCTACTGCCCGCTGCATTGCTCCTCTGGAATAACAGGAACCTTCCCACCTGGTAAGAAGCTTCCCTCATCCCTCCAGTGTACAGGGGGTTACAAGGGAAAGGTCTTTGTAGGGACTCGTACAGGGACTGCGGAGAGTGCCTGCTCGAACGCGCTGGCGGGGCCGTCCCTGCCGCCCCACAGCAGCCCCCTTGAAGGCAACGTGAGCGGCTTGGCCCACGGAATCCCCACGTCTGCAGCGGGGCAGTTCCGGAGGGGCCGGACACCACCCGAGGATGGCGCAGCCGGGGCTGCACGGAGCGGCCCCCGAGCGCAGGCAGCACTTCCAGCTCCAGGAGGGGCTTTTTTAATCCATTCGCCTATTTCCAGTGTTATTTCTATTATTCCAAATCCTTAAAAAAGAACAGCATCTGTTGCCATTCTCATATATCTTATATCTTACTTAATTTTAATGTTTCTAGGTTACAAAATTTACTTGATTTAGCCAAGGCTGGGATGGTATGGATCATACCATCATATGCATACACATAGATATGCCTTCCTCTCACCACCACCTCCTACAGCGCTGAGTGGGATTTCCATATGAGGCAGGACTTCAAAATGAAGCCATCCCAAAATACTCCTGAAAATGTAGCCTCAGCACCACTGGTACCAATACGCAGTTTGGGGACTGGTTTCAGTGTGATACTGGGTCTCTGCTCTCTTCAATCCATCCTTAGGTTGCTCTCTTTGTCCTTCTCCTGACATTTGCTATTTTGGTTTTGGTTCGGGAAGAAAAAGGCAACCAAATCCTGGTATTCTGTGTTGCTGTATCATGAGACAAAGGATAAAAAGATCCATGGATCAATTATAATATTTCTATTTTCGAGCTACTCACAAAAATGTGGCATATCAGACTACAGCTAGGAAAATTATTTTTCCATCTTGTTTTCCCTTCCTTTGTGCAGTCTGATATTCGAGGGTGTTCATTCTTAATTTTATAAATACATTACCGAGCTGTGTATATTTATAGTACTACTTTAGTGACAAAGCCTGTACAAATAGGGCTTCTTTTAGCATAAGGAGGCATGGTAGCAAATCAGCAACTGAGGACCTCGCTGCTATTGAAACGCAGTGCCAAAATTATTATCAATTTCAAGGAGAAATGAATTTTCCTGCAGCACGGCTCAGGACAACCCATTATTTGCCATCTCTTGCTTTCTGAGTAGGCACGTTGTCCATCTCCATTCCAAAGCAGTGATGTGCAATAGATCCTAGCCAATTATGGGGAACGTATTCAAATCTATATTTTCATAGCCAGGGAAAGGCATTAGGAGCTTTGGCAGGTGGCATCAAACCCCAGAGCTCTAATAGTGACAAAGCCCCTGATCCTAATGGCATTTTTCCCTGCAAAGGGCCACAAAATCCAGCCCCCTCCACCCCACGTGTCTTCAGTGAACGCTCAGATCACATCCGAGGGCTGTATTCCATAAATCCAAAGGGCAAGCAGGGGCATTCGGGATGGGGGAAAGAAAAGGGCCCCATGTGGCAAGCGCGGGGTCCAAGGGGCGCAGGCTCCGTCCTCGGCTCCTCCAGAGCCTCCTGGCAGGAGAGCCGGAGCAGAGCAGCCATTTTGAGCTCCCTGCCTGGGAATTAGCTGCTGCGCTCCGGGCTGCTGCATCGGAGCCGAGGTGGGAACAGGATTAGCGGCCCGGCTCGGCTTTCCCTGCCGCAGACTGGATTATATAAATCCGTGATTCGCTGCGAGCGGCGCCCGCGAGGGATCAGGTGGGATCCGAGGAACCCGGGAATCTGCAGAGAGGCTCCCTCTCCCCCCGAACACAAACCGGGTGCTGTCATTTCCAGAATAATTTTTACCTCTCTCATCTGTGTTCAGCAAGGCCCCAGATTGCGCTGTCTTCCCTCCTACTCCTGTAGTGATAGCTTCCCTCCAGGAATATCCCTGCTCCCATCCTCGGAGAGCGCGGCACTATCCGCCCCGGCGGGAGGGGAAAGGGCCAGGCCCTAATTGATTTCCCCTTCCCTCGGATATGATTTATGAGACCTAACGGGGCTCCTAATAAATCACGCTATAAAAATGAAGCATAAATCTCCGTCGGAGGCTTTTTGCAGCGCTGGCTGGTGATGTAAGGCCCTTTAATGGCAGCGAGGGGAAACTGCGCCGGAATGGCCCGGGCAAGCGCGGTAATCCCGGGGTTTCGGCGCCGCACATCTCACACCGGGAGATTTGGGCTGGAAAAACACCCGGTCGGCACGGTCGGGGTTAAAAGACCCCGCTGGAGTTTTCTTGGAGAGCCTGGGAAAGACGGTGCCTTTGCAAACCCCAGAGCTGGGTTATTTCTGAGCAAGAAGGACTAAGCCTCGTCCGCCTGCATCTTGTAATTTCCCAGGGACAAACAGGCACTGTGGTCTGAATAGCCAAACCAAATAGCACCTTCCCTTAATTTCCTGGAGCAGTCAGTCGTTATTCGCCAAAGAAATTAAAAGTTGGGAAAAAAAGGAAAAATAAAGAAAATGCACACAGTTGTACCCAACAGAATGGCAGCTCCTTGTTTCAGCTGCAGCAAAATCCCCATTGCTGCCCTCCATCTCCCCCACCTTCATCATTCTCCTCCTCCTCCTCAAAAAAAGCCCATTTAAAACATCACCCGCACTCCTCTCTCTCAACGCAGAAAGACCCGGCCAGTTCAGGTCACGGATCATTTACCAGCTGCAGATTTTCAATCCGAAAACTAACTCCATTAATCCCGTTCTGTTCCCACTTGGGCTTCCCGCAGGAGGCACAGGGGCGCTTCGGGTACCGCCCTCGCAAGGAGGGACCGAGCGCGGCCTCACCACACCGTGAGCTCCCGTCCCACTTATTTTAGAGTAAATTATAGCAAATGGCTGCTTATTTTATAGTAAATAACTTTCAGCCGAATTTTGTTCAAGCAATATTGATATTTGCCGTTCAGCTGATTGAATTCCTGTGTTTATTCCACCAAGAATCCCAAAGTGCCAGTGGTTTTATTCAAAGACCCACTGTAAATTTTAAACCTGGGTAGGTTACTTGAAATGTTAGTTAGGTCTAAGCAGCAGGAAACCCATGCTGCCAAAGCACATACCCTGTTCTAGAGCAAACATCATCTGGAAAATCTGCTCCACCAAAGAAGAGAAGCTCTTTCAGGCTGCAGGCATGGACTAAAGGCAAGAGAAAAGTGTGGAATGCTGTAGCCATGGTACAGGGCCTTCATCTCTCAAGCGTACGTTCATCTTCACAAGCACTGGGGTCAGCTGGAGCAAGGCCCAGGACAGCACAGCTTGTGTCCTCAGAGGATACTGTGCTAGGACAACGGCGAAAACTTCTGTTCTTACTAGGTTTAGCACAACTTCCTGCACCTCTATGCAGACACGGGGCTTTAAGGCTGTTACTTAAGACAGAAATACACACAAGCCTACATAAATATATAGAAATACACAGAGAATAGCTCAGCACTGCTCAATGACCATCTGCAGTAGGGCATAGATACCCAAGCAGTAAATCACATGAATGCAGCGCGCCGCGTGGCTGGGCCCTGCCTCAGCGCCCCTTATTCCTTCAGGGAATTTGCACGGCGAGGAGCGGCGCAGCCCTCGTGCTCCCCGGGCGCAGGGGAGGTGGCTTCGCTCGCCCTGCCCTTCCTCGTGGGCATTAGGGGATAGTAGGGGATATTAGGGGATATTAGGGGATAACCTGCCAGGCCCTCTGGATGCTGCCGCACGAAGCAGCCGGGCAGCAGCTGTGGGGGGAACGGAGCCTGTTCCCGGCCGGAGCGGTTCCCGAGCTGCAGGGGCTGCTTTCCAAAGCCTGTTTCCCTGCACCTTTCCTCCCTGACAGAGCCAGGCTTGCAAATGCTCTTGGGCAAGCTGAACTTGTGCTGCCTTGGGGCCCTTTTCAAAAACGTGCTCAAATGGAAACAGGAGGTATTAGTGTGAATCCACCCCCTTCACTCAATGATCCTGCGGCTGAAGCGTTTGCTTAGAAGATGACATTTCGGGTTTAATATCTTTTTCCAGCTGCAAGGTTACAAACCTTCATCTGTCTCCACTCAAGTGATAATTCTTAGCACCTTCCACAAGATTAATAGCAGAAAACAGATACGTAGCAAAACATTCACAGACAGCATAACTTACAATTTTGCATATACACTGTTTTTGTGTTCTGCCCTCAGCAGCTCAAAGCAAGTACCTGCTGGACATGACCAAAGGTCCTCGCCCTGCGCGGTGCTTCAGTGATCTCCGTAGCGCCCCTAGGGAGAAGGAAGGCACAAAACACACACAAGTGTGTGACACACACAAGTGTTGTCCTAGAGGAGGGAGAAAGACCTTTCCCATCCCTGGAAGGTGGCAACCTGCAAAGCGAGCTGCCAGGGCAGCACAAGGACACGCTGCATCACTGGTTCCCAAAAGACCCCGTGACACATACAGGCAGTCTGGAATTCCTTGCAGGCTGCCTCGCCATCCGTGTTCTAACATAAATGTCCTTTTTATTTACATGGCAATTGCATCTTATTGATCACTTACTTGATCACTTGCACTTGATCACTTACTTGATCACTTGCATCTTATTATTTTTAATACTACAAGCTACGTTACTACTATTAAAGGAAAGCCATCTCAGTTAAACTGCTGCCACACTAACTTAGCGTGGAGGACAGGTCTTAGGTAGAAAAGGGCCATTTGCAGCATGAATGTGCTTAAGTTTCAGCGTAACCAGACAACATGGAAGTGACTGATGCACATTCCAGTTACTACGTTCACTATCTCCATGTTAGGCATAATCCTAGATTCAATACAGTTCAAATCTTACTTAGTGAAGCTAGGCAGTATAGAGTATATTGTTGAATAGCCCTCCACTGTAGTTTACCTTCTATAGGAGTCTTGCCAGGGGCTCTAATGAAGCAGAGGCAGTTTGCAGTTTTACCATCTGTCATCAAATCTACTCCTGCTCTAAGAGAAATACAGTTGTGTTAGAGTTTAGAAGCAACAAACACTAAAAAAATATTTTCCTTCATTGTTTAAATAGCTTTGCTGAACATTCCAAAGCAGGTAACATCTGGACAATAAATAAAACACTTTAAAGATTGATGTAATTAAAAGAAGATACATCAGAAGAACAAATATAATGAGGTGTTTTCCATAAACACAGCACAATACAGGGGTATCGATAAGAAATCATGTTATATTGCAAAGCCTCCGTATCTGGAAAAAATACATATGAGAAATATGAATGTCCTTAATGTTACAAACGCCCCCTCTGTCCTATCCAACCCAGGCCCCTGTAGCACTGCAGGCACTCGGGAGCTCCGTGCCTCTGTTCCCGCTGCCCCTGGGAAGTCCGGGAAGGGCCTGGGGGTAGAAGCTCCACGGAGCACTAAGGCTCAGCTTGCCTTGTGTGCAGTGGACTCAAAATGAATACTTAATATTTATATGAATCATTGTCAGTGTCAAGAAAGATGAAGCTGATAAAAATAGAACCAAATTGGGGAACGAGTTTTAAGATTCACTGGGTAAATGCCTCTTTACGTACGGTATTATTTATAGGTATTTTTCTAACCCGTTCTGTCATCCTGTCTCTTAAAATTATTAGAGAGGGAGAAGGGAGAACCTACGGCAAGCGTAGATGCCAGGGAGCTCTTGCTGAGAACGGTGGCATCTCACTTGGAGCTCAGAGAAGGAAGGGGAGAAGCAGCCTGGCAGTTGGGAGCTGGGTTGCTAAGCCCCTTATTCCTCTCCTCTCCTACAAGGAAGCCATTTCAGCCTATTTATTTACCTGAACTCCTCTGTCACAAGCAGCCTGGCGCTTTCAGGACTCAGAGGTTGGTGTTTGAGAGGACTCTGAAGGCAGCTCTCACCTCCGAGAGCTGCTCCGTGGTTCTCCCAGCCCTTGGAGTCTTGCTGCAGTGAGGGTCGCAACCACAGTTTCTGCACCAGATCTGTATTTTCTTAACTCTCCTTGAGGTCAATGACAGCTATGGATGGTGTCTTCAAGATGTCCCCAAAGGAGCTTGAACTAGAGATTGAAACCTTTTGGAAATGTCAGTTTTGATAACTTTGTGCATCTACTGACTTTCATTTGAGAATGAGACGGTCTCTGCCAGCCCCTCCCTGCACCACAAAGAGTCTGTGAGTCTCAAGCATTTGTGAAAGTAACTTAAAAAATCCACATAAAGGACAAAATATAACCAAACGTTATTAGATCTTGAAGCCATTATTCAATAATCAATCCAAAAGACAATGAAGATGAAACTCACCTTGGCAGAACACTCAAAGGAAGAGGGGACAGCCCCAAGGCTTGGGGCCCGAAGCGCAGTGCCTGCTTTCACCCTGCAACGACACAGGGCATTGCATAGGGGAAATACGAATCCAGAGGCTATTATTTTATTCAGCATCATGTTAATACTCACCAATTTCATCCTTCCTTCCTTCCTGGAGACTTTCCCGTGGCCAGTGAGAACGGCACAGCCGCCCAAGCCCTTGGCCACCACGAGGTGACTGCAAACACCTCTCCAGCTCTTGACCTATTGAGCAACAGTCTTGCAAGGAGCTTGGTCTCCTCTCCATCACCACAGTCCTAAAGCCTCCCAAGAAGTACCATGCAGCTGTCTGCATGTGTGGCAATATCAAAAGAATAAGCAGAGATCCTAGATCCAGCCCTTTGGGAGGGCTGCAGGGAAGGGAAGAGCTCAGGGAATTTTTTGTTCCTGTGTTTTTGGAAGCTTACTCAGAGTTTTTGGCTAAGAGGCAGGTTGTGGAGTATCAATAGCAATACTGCATGTAGTCTGCTGGTTCTGATCTAGAAACAAGAGGCCAAACACTAATAAAAATATTCTTTTTTTTGGTGTATTCAAAGTTTCTTCCTATTCTTGATGACGCTCAAAGAAAAATTTTTTCAGTATAGTTTCTTCTCAAACTTATTCAGGAAAAAAATAGTAGACAGAAAGAATGAACGAGGTAGTGAAGTATAAGAGAAAGTGACAGAAGGATAAAAAGATTTTCTGCATACCATTTTAGCAAAGTCTTTGAACAAGGGAAAAGCCTTGTCAGTTTGAAATCTGCAGGAGAAATATGACAACATTTATTTAACGTTTTCAAGGAAAAAGGGATCCCTTTTTCCAAGTTGCTTTTACAGGTCCCTTCGAGTCATTTCCATATAGCACTGCACATCTCTGGCTTGCAGTCCTTCAGCTTGCAGCTTCCTTGAGACTCTTCTTTGTTTTGCTGGTTGGTTTTGGTGTTTTTTTTAATGAGGTGACAATAGGAGCAGGTTCTCACGTTGATGATGATGATAGGGCTGCTTCTGAACCTTCCTTCACGCAAGTCTCAGCCTGACACTGTGGCAATATAGTCTTTTCTGGACACCAAATGCCCCTTTGAAGGATCTGAGGGGCCCCCTCCTCGTCCTTCGCACCGTTTTTCAGGGAAAGGCTGTGACATTAACTTTGTGTTTTAGGCAACAACAGTCGTTTCAGTTGTAGTTTGAGAGCTGGCCGCCTCCTCAGAGAGCACGGAGCAGGGACTGCAGCCGCTGCCACAAGGACACTTGTGAAGGAGAATCAGGTTGATCAGCAACTCCCCTACAAGCAATGGGAAAGAAGCCACCAGGAGCAGGATTTAGCAACAACAGACAGGGAAAGGGAAGAGACTTCAGCGGGAGAAGCAGGGATCTATCTTTTCCTGGGTGAGGGATGCTGGACACTGTGCCCGCTCCGGCAGAGTAGGGGGGATGCAGGAAAGCTCATGCCCTTCCTGGGTGGATCATCAAGGCTGTCAAGAGTTGGGAATCTCAAACCGTGCACTCTAGAGCAAATCCCTCCTGTTCCTGCAAGCGAGAACGAGCTAATCGGAATAATCCCAATGAGGCAGCAATATGCCAGCAATCCTGATATCCTGAGTATGCTGCAAGCAAGGAGGCAGCCTCCGACAGAGCCCAGGAAGACACATTTAGCAGTATTAGATTTTGTGGTCAAAAGAGCACCTTTTGCTGAATAAAAAAAGGGTTAGGCTCCAAAGTGGAAAGCCTCACGTACTGCCACCAATGCTTGCAACTGGAGAAGCTCCAAGGGCATTTGAGGATTTTGGGCAGCCTGTTCTGATGCACTCAGGTTTTTTTTCCTGGGGCCTGTGAAGGTCAAAAACTCAGAATGAGGAAAACGGAAGAAAAAAAAAAAGCCAACTTCATCTCCTTAAGAGCTCTAGCAGAGGCTGCACTGATCCAAGCTGCCCAGAATTGCTTTTCTTCGCTGCAATCCTGCAAAAGAATTATGGCATTCGCCACACACTGAAACTGAGTTCAGCGGTGATCCAAGAATAAATGGGATTTCAGGAGAAAAAGCCTGACCTATTAAATATATAGGGCACTTGCAGAAGTGAGAGGGAGCCACATGCTCTTCCTGTGCCTGACAGCCAGCGGGGTGGCTCGGGAATGTCAGCGCCTGTCCCCACAGATGTCATTCTAGGGCTGGTTCTCACTGCATGCAAAATGCAGGGACAATTAGCACCCTTTGGCCCTTGTGTGATCATAGCCCTGGTACAGAAAGTCCAGAATAAAGAGGTAATCTTTGACTGAGGATATACGCTGCCTAGGGAAACGATGCCACTCACCTCTCATCTGCTTTTAGTTTGCAGATTGTTCATGTTCTCTGTTCACTGAGGAACTCTAACACGGATATATTTTTATGGTTCCCTGGCCTGTAGCAGATACACGGATGGATCTGAAGTAACAGGGATGAGGTAGGGAAGCAGAAAGGCCCGGGAAGCACAGGGACACATCAGCTCTTGGGCTGACTCCCGCCGTGACCTCTGACAAGTCGCAGCTTCTGGATAGTGATTTTCCCATCTGCATAATGAGGATAACAGAAAATTATTTACCTACCTCTTCTGGGTATTGCAGGGACTAATTAGTTAATGTTCACGCTGTACTTTGAAGATAATGTTCTATGAATTATTAAGTAAAACATTTATTTTCCATATCGCACTGCTTTAAGCAGGTGAAGCAAGGACA
>JAVCKT010025729.1:13839-48403 GCA_032273925.1 Rhynchotus rufescens
ACAGCAGAAAGAACTAAACTTCTGTTCAAAAATCAAGCAGAGAGATCAGAAGGCAGTCTTATCTTAGCTCCATTCTGATTATTCAGCATTCCTCACCAAGACTGACAGGAAATGAGAAGGCAAAGCTTACGCATTCAGGTAGGTAAAATTTAGGGCCATTTAAGATGTTATCAACAAAACCCTTTCCAAACAATAGTTAACATTTCAGAAGTTGCTTCTGGCTCTTCTAGATGAAAAGGCAAAGCCAGACTGAACCATTTCAGTTGCATGTACAAACCAGATTACTGCCAGATTAAGTAATACTAGACTGAGCAATGAGACGAAGTTAAGAAATGGAATATGGATAACCCCAAGTGAAAGGGGAGAGGGGTATTTTGCTCTGTTGCCGTGGGGCGGGCAGGGAGGCACCTCGCCGTGTCCCCAGGGACGCGAGGAGCAAGGAGCCAGCTCACCCGCCTGCTTGGCGGATGGGGTATCCCACAAAGTGCCCCCTATCGGGATGTGGGGCACGGAATCCACTGAAGGAACCTGGAGAGCACCTCGCAGGTGCCTCCTCCTCCGAAACAACACACTGGGTTAATTCTAACTCACATCAACCACCGTGACATTTCCTTACGGCACACAAGGACAGCCTGAAATTGCTTGTGCTGCACTCAAGGGATCAGAAGAGTCAAAAACATCCTCCCCGTTCCTTCGTGGAGCATCTCCGAAGGCACCAGGAATTACTCATCTCTTAAACGGAGATGGAGGAAAAGCTGCCACAGGTTTAACAAAATGTAAAGCCTTCCTTCCCCCATGCTCACGGATTAAAATTAATGTCAGCTCAACCAAAACTCAAAACTCACAATAAAAAAAAATAAAATAGGTCAGAAAGAAATTATATTAGAAATATGTCCCCCAGTCAATTGTGTGCTTTTCGGGCTTTTGTAACGTCATAATTTCAATACTTACACAACCACCTTAGACTTTTCTAGGTCTCATAACATCCATAAGCAGAAAGACCTCGCTGATCAGCTCCTCTGCATTCCAGCCTAGGAACCTCTTTCTCACAAGAAAATAAATAAATAAGCAAGCTTCCTTTTAAACCTCCTTGGCATTTTAAGCTGCCTGCTCCCTGCTCACCAAGCCAAGGGCACTCGGAGCTGCTCGGGGGACATGGAGCCTGCAGGGGAAGAGAGCCCTCCTGGGCCACCAGTTCATGGCAGACTCTGCACCGTGCCAGCTTAACTACATCTGTATCTTCGTCCTCTTAGCATCACCTGGAAAAACTGGTATTTGCTAAGGCTCCATAGCCAAAAAGCTTATTTTAAAAATACATGCTGTAATCAAACGTCTGTTTGTAACATTTATGACTTGGCAGATTAACTTGCACATCAGGCGCACGTCTTGATGGCTAATTTTGAGCCCTAAATGCAGCAGAACAATCTTCTCTCTGGCTGGTGTCTATCCTTTTTCAAAAAGCAAATGAGTGCATAAATTATGTTTAAAAAGAGGGAGGCATTTTCTACCCACAGCGTAGAGTCACCGTAGGTGGGTTATTATCCAGGAATACTGAAGAGGCAGCAAGTCTGCGAGTTAACCCCTCCTTGGCAGCCTCTCCTTGGCAGCTCCCGTTTTCACAGGCTGAGCTTAGCAGCAGGGCAGCGCTTCGCACGCGGCGCCGCAGCTGCATTGCAGACACCCAGCAGCAGCAGCAAAGCTCAGGGAAGAGATTTGATTATTTTACCCCCTGGGGCAGCGAGCGAGCCCCTCAGGAGCACCCGGTCACCTCTGCTGATGCACCAGTGCCACTGGCTCCCCGTGGTATTTCCCTCACCAAGCACCCCGCTGCAGTTGCCATGTCTCAGCAGGGCAGGATGGACCCTGCACCAGTCCGGAGATAGCTGCAGGATTTTGAAGTCTACTTCTGCAGCCTCTGTGCTGATGGGAAGGCAGAAAGCAGTGGGTTGGCAAAGGGATGTTTTTCAAGCACGAGGTATGGGCATGCCCTGTAGCCAATGCAAACAGGCACAAGGATGTTCAGCTGGACAGACAGAGCTACCTGTGTTTCTTCCAGTTAAGAGCTTGGTCTTCTGTGTGCAGAACATACTGAGCATTGACTTCGAGGACCTCAGAGTCATTACACTGCTAAATATAAACAATTCACTAGGAATTTTAAGATGCTTTCATCCTCCTCTTAAGCCCTGGAAAGATGAGCTCATATTAGCAAGCTATCCCTCTTTATAGGTATATCCCTTTATTAATAATTAAGCAATCCCTCCTCATTTTTGAGTATTTCTAAAACATCCCTGAAATAGTTGTATAATACACACCAAAACCACAGAGCCATCCTAAGCCAGGCAGCTGACCTCCTAGAGCACAGTCCATCTATTTTTTCCCGCTTTCCCTCTGCATATTCCCAAGCCTGTCTCTCTGCTGCCTTTTTTCCAAAGGATAAGAATGGGGGAAGAGGCCTTTATTCCTCCCTACCTATAGCAATTTCATCACCTATACACAGTGTTTCTTTCTCAGCAGAACATTTTCCCATCAAAACAAAAACTAAGGCTGTACCTCAATGCATATGTATCCACTTTTCAATCCAGAGCTACTCCATCATATTCAAACTAGCTTTCCCAGGGAGAAGGCTATTTCCCTGAAGGATGGTTAGCATCGTACTCCTTGCCAGCTTTCTGCTTTTGCATCTCTTGGCTGACCAGCTTTTACTGATACTTTGATTATTGCTTTTTAAATCATTGTTCTGGCAAGGATCATCCTGAGGACAACTAGAGGGAGAAGCTGCTGGTTTAAGCAGGGGTTGGAGCGAGGTTTAGTTCTGGCTGCGGAGGCTGACGGAGACGACAAATCCAAGTGCACAACATCACGTGCTCCAGCGTTACTGTAAAAGACTCAGACACCACACTGCTTGTGCAATACCTGCAGTTACTGTAAATTTCTCAGGCTCCTATTTTCGCACATCTCCCCTTTGCCTCTGAGGGTTGCAAACACAGAAGTGCAGCTTTGGCCTTAGCAGGATGCTCTGGCAAGCACGGCACCGCGAGCTCGCGGACGCAGCGTAGCCGCCTGGATGTTATCCATCTAATTTCGGTATCTAATCTCTCTCGACACTTATAATATGCCACTCACTGGGGTGCTCCATCTTAGCTGATAGTGAAATCATTTAATAGAAGTGAGTAGTGAGGTAGGTGACAGGCTGATTGATAGAAACATCTTCCCTGTGCACTGTGCAACAGCACGCAGCCTCTAGGGGCCTGGAGAACGAAGGTTCTGCCTTTGTTGGGGGCATCGAGCAAGGGGGGTAAACACCAGGCAACCCACGAGGGCCTTTTCCCAAAAAGCTGAGCTCCCTTAAAGCCATTTCTTAAACCAGAGTGAGAGCATCACACAGGGTAACGTGGTGAGAACAGTCGCTGCTCTCTGCTGACAGGGAGTCTTTCCTACAGCCCCAGGAGGGGCATTCGGAGGTGGCAGCTAATTCTGTCCCAGTTCCCCCATGCTCCATTCAAACTCTGTATTAGGTGTCTCTCTGCAGTCCAACAGTGGCAGAAAGACAACATTTTGGTAAAACCTGCACCACCCGACATGTTCAGATGTGTATAACTAAGAGTCCTTCCCTACCAGAGGTTGAATGAATGAATTTGCAAGAAGACAGCGTCTTACCAAGCCTTTCCCACCTTCAAACAGTGCTAAGATGGAGAGGATTTGTCTGCTAGGGATTGTCTTCCTTAACGAAGGAGCTTTCTGTCTCCCAGCGCCGTGTGTTGTTGCAGTTTCTGTGGCAACGACTCCGGCTGCGGAGAGGAAACAAGTGGGGGCCCAGGAATCGCTGTGAATCGTGAGCACGTAAACAAGGGCTACCTCGGCACCTCCCTTCTACACACACGTCTTCGACTCAGCTCACATGCCTTTGCACGAACATTATTTGGAATAAAGCAATATTTATTGCTTGCATTTTGGTAACCACTGAGTAAACATCCTATTTGACATACTTTATATGCCACGTTTTGCTGATACATAAATGCAACTTCTAATTTAGGACAATAATCAAGTGGGTTTTACTCTTCCCTCTTTACTCTTTACATAGGGAAAAAGTTCATTTAATCCAGCCTAGAAAAACCACAGGGGAAAGTACAGTTCATTTACCAATTGCTTTATCTGTTGTAAAAAATGTTACTCATAATATTAGTAAACATGTAGAAAAGGATATGAAATGAAAGATAAGTGCTGGTAAAAAGAAAATAATAAAAAGTATATACTGTTTTTCCAGAACAAGTCAATGTGTGCTGTTCTCAGTCCAGGACACTCAGGAATTACAAGCACCTCAAGTGACTGAAAGGCAGAGATGAGCAGGATCAGGCTTAATACCCTTCATTTAAAAGGACAGCTCATCCTCAGAGTTAAGATTTCAGTAACCCTAAGCAAAACCTTTAAAATAACTCAGGAAATGCCCTCAGAAAGCAGGAGCGCAGCGGCTGGGGCCTTTTCCTTCCCTGCCCACGTGTCCTCACACCCTACTTCTCCAGAAACACGTTCTCAAAATGGAAGTGTCTTCTCCAGCGCCAAGCCTTGTTTCTGGCTTACCCAAGTTTCATTGAGCACAAACTAAGGCACCCGCCTCACTTTGTTTAGTCATGAAAATAACAGAAGAAGGAGAGACAAACAAGTCGCAAGGATGGAAACTCCTGAACCAGTTTCCCCCAGCTTCTCACAGTCCACATATGTTTTCTGAAGCGTGTTTGTGTTGGCTCAGAGACAGGACGAGCTGCTTGGAAACGGGGCACGTCATTCCCCTCCCTCCTCACCACCGTGGCTCCTTCCTTACCTGGAGGGTTCTCAATCCTGCAGGAATACGGCCACGTAATGCACTTGGCTGCCCAAGCCCCACTGGAGACCACAACCCTGAAACCCAGGGTTGGTTTCAGCCCCAGCAGAGGCCCCAGGGCACCGTGATGGAGCTTAATTCCATTATGGATTTGTCCTTTTGGGAAATGCTGCTCTGTTTAAGTTTTTCCAACTGCAGGGCCACTTCCTTGCTAGACACATTCCAACAAAAGGAGATAGAGGATGAATATCTGTCCTTTTCTGAGTTGTGGATTCTAATTGTCCTGAAGTTAGCATACTGTTTTAAAATAACATCTATACCATACCTTACATTTAGTGAACCAGACCACTTTCCCAGTGTAGATACAAAGGAGGAATAAGGTATAAGAAAAGACAGGCATTTCAGGATACTAATAAATATTTCAGGATACCACAGGTTGAAACATTTTCCCTGATGGGAATTTCCCCATCCCGCTGAGACGAGTGAGCGTTTCATTATGGACTGCAGAGGGAGGAACATCTCACCTGTTGGCCTTGGCCAGCCTTCACCAAGCAATTCAGCTGGTACTGGCAGATGCCTGGGACAGCAGCAGACTTTTACGCTGCACTCATGCTAAATTCAGCAATTGGCAGCACTTTCTCTGGCCAAGGGAATTTGGGCCATCAGAGAGAGCTCTTCCGTAGCTGCTCTTGACAGGAAAAGGGATTTTTCAGGAGTATTTTTGCAAGAGACGTTCAAGATGTGCAAAGTTTTGCATGCTCCTAAGCAGAAGGACAAGTCGACTCCCATGTTTCCTTACATTCTAGCTCAGGAACACTCAGCTTCAGAACAGGCTACCCTCTCCCTCAAACACAGACGCTGGCCAGAGTTTCCTGTGATTTACAAAGACAACATGTCGACAGCCTCAAATCCTCAAAGCCAGTCGAGACCATGTCCCTCCCCTCACTTGTTATTACACGAGCCCCTCGGGAGGGAAGGTCTGCAGAGCCACAGCAGCTGGAGCAGAGCCACAGCGATCAGAATTGGTGTGGCTGAGAGCTCCTTTTCCACATGCCCTGAAGTTGCCCTCAGAAAAGGAAGCTGCTGGTGGCCACTTTCCTTCCTGGGGACAAGCAATGGGACAGCCTGTGCTTACCTAAGTGGACTAAAGAGAAGTGGACTAAATGAAGTGGACTAACGTGGACTAAAGTGGACTAAAAGGAAGCGTGTGTGACCTTACCTGCCACGGCCTTGGTGCTTCACTGAGCGAGCCAGCAGCTCTGGCAGCCCTGGCTCCCCCAGGGGAGGGAGGTGCAGCCCTACGCCGTGTCAGCGCCCCAGCCTCCACAGGCCTCCTTAGCCGGCAGGGTTCCCAAACGGAGCCTAGGATCAAGCCTCGGATGCCAGGAGGTCTATATAAAGAACACAGCCTTAGTGATAGGTCCAAGGAGATACTAGGCAAAACAAAAACACACAAACAGGACAACAAAAATATAGATACACCCAGTAGAAGTATTCCAGGACTTTATCATACTCAGTTGATTCCTGATCAGACCAAGAAGGCTTGGCCTCCTTGGCCAAGCACTTGAGGAGATTTCCATGGCAAGAAAGAACAATGAGTGAGAACAAAAAGTACTACAAAACCGTCAGGTATTTAAGGCAGAACTGGTAAAAACACACTGGAAACTTTCCAAAGGATGCCTTTTTGTCTTATTATTTATAATGGCAACTGCTTTGTATAAACTACCTTACACAATTGCTTTTGCCTTCACCCTGATTTATCTGACTTTCCTTGACAGATTCTGCCAGAACTGTTTAAATAATAATTGGATGTGCTGCATGCAGATTTTCCTCCGTCTGCCCTCCTCCCTCTCACACACACAACAACCCAGCAGTCTCCCTGCAAACTGCACAGGGATCCACAGTGCTGTTTCTCTGCATAAAGAGGCTGCTCTGCTTTCAGACAGAAAAGGTTTGACTTTTCTGAGCGTCATCCAGACACACACTAAATTAAGAGAGAAAAAAAAATAATAAAAAAAAGGACATTACCACTATAACACTTAAAGGATGAGTGTCTCCTCAGGGATGGATCATGCTTTCCATTCGTATTCTCCACTTCATCCACAGGCAGAGCTTTCCATGACACTACAAGAAGAGCTGGAGAGGGAGAACAGACTAAGAAACACAAAGTGTTTTTGCATTTTGAGCACATTGTCCAGTTGAAGAGAGAGATCAGTTTATCTTGTGCAGACTCTTTAATTGATATTGTAATTGATTCCTTGTGCTTTGCAGTGTCTGTTTTAAATATAGATAGATAGATAGATAGATAGATAGATAGATAGATAGATAGATAGATAGATAGAAAAGGCTATAAAGCACAAGATTGAGAAGGAATACAAGGAGATGTAACCCAAACAAAATTGCTAGTTCAAATTCAATCTGAAATGAGAGGTCAGTAAACACACGGACAAGGACCCAAATGACAGGAGCTGCAGGAGCTAATTGCAGTTAATGATGTGGAAGTGCATAGAGTTAAGCTGGTTTTAGGACAACCGGAATGGGTTTAGACACAGACCAAATTTGCTGGGCAGGTTGGAGTAAGATACGAGGCAATTTTGCAACGGGCAGAGTATCAGCACAGCACCTAGCTGAATTTGTTCATCATTTGTGCATCATAACTGCAGTTAGCAGTGATGGGCAGCCCTGAGGCTGCCCTTGTGCATACCCAGCTGCCACGGGCAGTAGGATGGAGGGAAATAAAACAGGCAGATACCAAAACTCACTATTTAAAACCAACTACAGCTGAGGGCAGAGGTGTTCTGATATACACAAGCTGCTAGTTGAAGTCACTCAGATTTATGATGAGGTTAAGACTTAGCAATCAGGCTGTTAGCTTCTAGGTGGGGCTGTGCAGCCAAAATCGAGGCCAACTTACCAATACCTGCTCGGCTCAGTCAACCAAAGCTTTCAGTACGCTTGTGACCACAGCACATCCGAGGGGCATTTTTTAATGAAATAGGAAGCAATTAATTTTTAATGGAAAAACAAGTCAATATATCTAGGGGATTTTTTTTTGATGTGCCACAGCTTTATGAACTGCTGGGAGAAAATGAGCCTGCAGGGTAGCAAGGAACCTTTCTACTTCTATATTAAATCCAGTGATATTGCAGGTAAAACATAGCCAAATACTACAAACACTAAGGCAGTGTTCAAGAGCAAGCAGCTCAAACGTTTTTCTCTCCCACAGCCTGTTTTCCTTCCCAATTATTTATGGTGAGAGGTCGTTTTCCCTCCTGCCTACCCGCTAGCTGAATATGACACCCAACCAAACCAATGAACAGCCAGCAAACAGAGTTGGAAGGAGGCAGGCTAGTTCAATTTCATTCTGATTTAATGAGGCTGGGTTTTTAAACAATTATGCAGCTTCCTTAGGAAAAAGAAATAAAGAACAGAGAGAAATAGCACAAGGGTGCTGCTTTCACGACCCGCTTCATTGCAAGCAGCTTCCCTTCAGCAATGTGAGCAGGATGGAAGGTGGTTCAGCCTCTCTGCTGCTAAAATGCCCCCTTATCATTTGGGGATAAATACTTCCCCTATAACATAACTCTGTAAATGCTCCTGTGCCTCGAGGCTCAGTCCTTGACACCCCAGCACCCCATGCAGGCTCCCAGGAGACCACGTCTGTGTTGGCTTCATTTCAGAGCCCCCAGGAGAAGGGCCTGACGCACTCCGGGACATCAGAGCATCCGTGAGGGATGCAGGGAGACTCCAGCAGCTCAGGGACTGCGTGACGAGGAGGTTGCCAGGATGATGTCCCCGTGGCCTGGTCCACAGCGGCCACCGCAGCCTCCCAGGAGGCTCCTGCTCACCCCAGCACAAAACCCAAGCACTGCCCAATGCCCCCGGAGAGGCAGGAAACTGAGAGGACTTCTGAGCCAGTGAGAACCAAACCCTGAGCTTCAACTGAAGAAAGCCATTATTTTCCTTGCAATCCAGCTTTCCTAGTGTGTGGCACTTCTAAAACGTCTGTCTCTGCAGAACTCTCATATTGCTGGGACAACAAGGACGGAACAACATGATACTATATTTTCCAGCCACAGGAATAAACCGAATCCCCAACTCAGATTAATTCTCACTGGGGTCAGCTAACAAAACATGGCAAAAATAGAACAGTATCTTTGACCATCCGCGTGGGCTGCTGCTCCAGAAGGGAGGGACCATCCAAATCCCCGGCTGTGCCACGGCCGGCGCAGGGAGCGCTCGGCGGGAAGTGCAGCTGGGGAGGCAGCAGGGCCTTTGGTGGCGTTTGGGACCATCCTGCGGCCCCAGCCTTCCCGCTCTGCCTGGAATGAGGGGATAATGGATCTGAGTATGTCCTCACACCGCTCTTACCACCGTCGCTGCATTAATTTTAGATTACTTCCTTCCTGATTTAGAGGGAGTCCCAAGAGATGGGACGCAAACCGCGGCTCTCCGCGCTCCTTCTCCTCTTGGTCTTGCTGCCAGGCCATCCATAACCAAGCTGGCCAGACGCAGCCCTCACCCCCATCTACCAATTTCAACCCAAATGCTCTCCTGTAATGTTAATGTTGGGCTTTTTTACTCTACTTAAAGTTATAAAGAGATTATTCTAAGTTTAGGATAAATCACTGTTAAAAAAAAAAAAAAAAAAAAGGCCTGTGCACCAGCGTGGGGATTTACAGGCTCCTTAATGTCTTATCTGCAGCCTCTGTTTCATACTAATGAAATAACTGGAGCCCTCTGACTCTATGAAACATCTTCAGTACTGAAGAATCATTATCAAAGATACAAAACTGAAATGTTACCAAAAAAACCCCCTCCAAATCTCCGTGTCTGTTGCTGTGTGGTACTAAAACTAACTTAACTTCAGTAAATTCCCGAAGTATTGAAAGCCTGCCAATGACCACTGCAAGATTAGTGCTAATTGGTGCTGATCTTTGAAGAGAAATCAGCTTGGGGACGTTGAAAGGGAAATAGAAAGCGGCGACGTACCACTAAGTCAGGGGACGTATCTGCGCTAAGTGGCTGTGCTAATTAAAGGGGGAAAGAAGAAGAAAAAAAGATTAGAAGCCAATCTAGAAGAGAACAGAAATAACTTACAGCATACGAGCTGGGCATCAAAGGTTTCGCTCTTAGCTGTGTATTTCTTGCTTGATTCTCTTCTCAATTTCCTGTCCTATCTAATAGGAGAGGATGCCACTTGGAAGTTTTCAAAAAGTGCTCCAACCCAGATAAGCACCCTGCTTCCCAACGGACCTAAGAGACAAATCCCAGGCAGCAAAAGGCAAATCCTAAAAGGCCAATCCCAGCTGGCACCCCGGCCTCCCAGACGGGTGTCCCGGATGCGGTGCTTCACTCGCCAGCCTGTGCTGGTGCAGACAGGACCTGTCACCCCATCATCACCTCATCACCCCTTCTGCCCCATCCAAAAGCCCGCAGTGAAGCCAAGGAGCAGGACATCACCACCCGAGGCCCCAAAGTCTCACTGTGCCCTGGCCAGCTTTTTATTTCCATTTATTTATTTATTTTTAGACAAGACGTCTGAAAAAAAAAAGATTTCATTCTCATTTTCAGCCCAGAAACATGGCAAGCATGTGCTCATTCTTAGGCGCAGAAAGATCAGTGTTATTGGCTGTGCTTTGGAGGTGATTTCAATGCATTATCACACAATAAAACACACTCAAATGCCACAGCAATGTTGCACACTCGCTGCTTTTAACCAACTCTAAAACAGATGTGAGCGTGGCTTCTCTCTGTTGGTTTTGGTGCAAGGCCAGCCCTCCCTCCACAAAGTGTTATTTGCGAAACGCTCTCCGGCTGCCAAGCCATTAGATGTAAACCTTTTTAAACAGTGCCCAGGATATCATAAACCCTCGGCAGGCTCTCAGCAACTGCACATCTCCCTCCTTTCCCTTCGGAGCCATACAAGGGCTATTGCAGCATGACACGTGCTTTAATACCTTTAATATCCCATCAGTACTTCCTATCTCGGGTCAATTCCTTCCCAGGCACCACCACCACCGTAATCCTTTTTGGTTGGCACTAGGGAATGATGGTTTTTGGTTGGCATTAGGGCTAAGGAGGAGGCAGAGCCAGAGGTGCCCTGGGTATCCCCAGAAGGAGGATGAGGGTGAGCAAGGAGGTCTACACCTTATTACAGGTTATCCACGTTGGATGTACTGTGCTACCCTAAGTGGATTAGGTCTGCCAACGTCTTCCTTTCCTTATGGATTATTTTTACTTTAGCAGTTTAATTAAAAAGGAAAAAAAAAAGAACAAAAAATCCAAATCAATTCACTTCTTAAAGAAATTTAAATTCTTTTTTTCCCCAAATTAAAACCCACGGCGGTTTTGCTTTCTGGTTCCACATCTAAAGCTGCAAGGTCCTACCTGCTTTCATCAAGGAGTCCAAAGAGGTTCGTGCCCACTCACACCGAGCCCCAGGCACACAAAGTAGAGCGGGTGGGATCTTCATTTTAGAGCAGGTGGGATCCTGATTTCTATCAGGCTCAATCTGCAGGAGGTTCTGTCGGCCTCATCTAGCATCTGTACCGAGGGACGCCCTGAATCCAGCCAGGACTCTGATAATCTTAACAGCATCTGGAAGGAAACTCCAACACCTGCCACTCAAAAGTTAAGGAGGAAGAAAAAGCCACTCTTAATCCCAAAAAGATTAAAAGAAAATACCTGCCAATAATATTTCCTTGGCTTTCAGGGAGTAGGCTGTTCCTACTGGAAACCCATTCACCTGGCAGACCAGATGTGCCCGCATGAAATTCTCTGCTGAATAAACTTTACAATTTTAGGGTTTTCTTCCTCCCCCCCCCTTTTTTTTAATTACTTTGATTTAGACAAAATGAATCCGCTAAAGACCTGGCAGAAAAGAACCCAATTAATACTTCCCTTCTTGTGAAGTCTGAAGATTAATTACTCATTCCAATAACGGCTTAAGGCCTTGGCTTTAACAGCTGCTGACCATTCTCATTTCAAACCAACAAGACCTTTAACCAACCACATGCTTAACTTGATTGCCTAGATAGTCCTTTTAGGGGAAATGGTTCCCTGAGAGGCATCGAAAGTCAGGCAGGTGGCAGGAGCAGAACCTGCAAGTTGAGAGGAACTTAAAAATAAACACAGAGAATGACGTAGTTAGGAAAACTTAATAAAACAGACAATAGCTCCTTCTCCTCATGGATAAATGCATTGTAATGCTGGCATCCTCAAGTCTAATTATGTTCCCCAATACTGAAAAAAATCTAGAGTAAAAATGCAAGTATACGTGTTTATTCTGAAGTCTCTGAAAAGAAAAATCACTGTTTTTCCACAATGAGAAATCTAGATACTGGGGATCTCATCTCACAGCCTTTCACAAGAAAAAAAACGACCCTGGCACTACTGAGAATTTCATAGGAACAAATATCCCATATAAAAAATGAAGACACATTATCCTGTCTCTAGAACCAGAAAGAACTATTTTCAAAGTCTAGCTTTTCTCTAGTCCTGAAACCAAGTTACCCCAAAGCCAAATCCTAGCAACAGCCTCCTCATGAAATTCCCATTTACTGCCAAAGGGATTCTACAAAGGAACTAGAAACTCAGGTTCAATGTGTTCCTCTCTAAGCTTTACCAAAAGCTTAGACTAGATTAAAATAGTCGAAGCCTCCAATAACTAAAGAGCAGCTGAGCTCGACCAACACAAATCTTCCCTTGCCCTTCGTGGCAGCCTGTGGGGCGCCCGGGCGGTCACTGCCGAGGTTGTGAGCACGTTAAAGGTGAGAGGTTTTCCATGGATTTAGGCAAGGGCTCCATGGGCTTTTATTCCTCCCTGCTCATGGTGAGGAATAACTGCACTGCTTCTGGAGGAGCACAGGGATTTCTGATACCTGCTCGCTGCAAGCTCCAGCGTAGCTGAGAGTGCCCTGATCAAAGCAGCAACAACAAAGCATCACGAAACCTTATTTCCAAACCCTTGCATTCAATGCAATCAAATGGAACTATTACTGAATAAATATTCTGTAGATTCTTGCTTCAGCCTCACACTTTCAGTGTTTGCAAAGCATTTCCTTTTAGTTAGGAAGAAATACAAATAGCTTCCCCCCTGCCTCACACACACATTGTACAACCTCCCTGGGGTTCAGCTGCACATGGATTTACAGGAGGCTCTTCCTTTACTCCCTGCTATTGCTATTTGGTAGGAAGCTGCTGGCGTCAGATCATTCCTGGGTCCCGCTGTGCTCACAGGATGCAGCCTCAATGGGAAACAGCGAGAGCTGCACACACAGGATAAAGTTCACGCAGGCAGGCAAAGGCACAAGTGCTCTGCACTGGCATTATCCACGAGCCCTTCGAGAAACATAAAATGTTAATAACAAATGTTAAAAATGTTTGGGGCTAAAATAGCACATTGTCCACTGCACTTAGCCAAGGATCTGTTGCATTTCCTCAGGAGTTATCAGAGGTGAGTTCCTGGGAGGAAGCTCAGCTCCAGTTCTGACTTTCTGAACTTGGTTTGTGTTCAAAGCTGAAGTTTCAGCCCAAGACCCTTGCAAAAGGCAGCGCAGCATCCAAATGTCCTTTCTCAAAGATCTCACAGAACAGAAAGAGCAAGTCAGACCAGGCGTCTTCACAGCCCTGTCTCGCTGCTTTCAGAAAGCTTCCACATCCATAAGATTGTTCTGCCATGTGACTGGATGGGATTTAGCCCACTTGCCTGGGTCACAGAAAATAAAGTATGTACAGGAAAGGAAAATCACCCCAATTCACAGCAGTGACTGCTGGGGCCCGGGCTGAGCTCCAGGCTCATTAAAATCAGAAAATCAGAGACCAGTCCAATACGCAGGCACAGCAACCTGAACAACAGCCACGTTCCCCCTCAGACCTGCTTTCCTCCTCGTGGCATTCCCAGAGGACACGGATGGGTGCCGGGTGCCTCCCCATGTGAAAACACAGCGAGAGGGGCAGCAGAACCGAGCCAGCACAGGGGGCTGCAGCTGAGGTCGGTCTCTGCACACACGGGCAGGCGGCCCTGACCCAGCACCTTGCTCTGCCTCAGCCACACCCCAAATTTGGCCCTTCAGAAACCTAACCTTTCCCAGTTTAGACCACCTGAAGGCAGCGCAGGAGCACAGCACGAGTCTGGCCTGGGGGATAACGTGAGTTTCCAGGGCGCAGTTTCATCCCTGGCTCCGCTCCACGCGATCCCACTGCCCGGCGGTGCCCGCTGCAGCCCGCGGGCAGGAGCGCTAACCCCGGCACAGCGACGCAGAGGGCACTGCCCCCCGGGCGTGCAGGAGAGTCAAGGAGTGAAAATTAACGGGATGAAAACATGGATAGCTGCTTTCCCTCTACAAATCCCCCTGGCCAATGATTCTGCTAATGCCATTCATCCTGAAGAAAACAAGAGTTTTCCTGCACCAAAGGAGGTTCCTGGCCCCGCTGCTGCCCTCCCAGGGAGGATCCCCACTGAACCAGAGGGGCCTGGGTTGTTTCGGGTGGGCTGATGCGCTGGTGCACGTGGAAGCCTCAAAGAGCCTCTCACAGTCACTGCCACCATCTGCATCCACTGCCTTGTGACACAGATTTCCAATGGAGAAGAGCTTTTGAGGATTGATCCCTAACCAGCGGGAAGGAAGGGGGGGATTTGTCCTTCAGGCAGCTCCTCCTTTCATCTAACATTCAGAGCAATACTGCAGCTGGAGACAGTTCTTGTTAAAAAAAAAAAGGCATTAAAGTGTCACCCTTTGGGTTTCGCATACAAGAGAAGAGATCCTTTGAGCGACCATCATTACAGATGTACTCTGCATAGAGCACTTGTCGTTAGCAACACCATAAAACTCGAGCTGGATTTAGGAGCAGTTCTAGCGTGCAGGGAAGAGGCCAGAGCCAACAAAGCCCCAGCGGGCGAGACCAGGCTGGGGCCTTCAAAGGGCTGCAGAGGGAAGCAACAGCGAGGGGCAATGGGGTGGGCAAAGAGCAGGGCACTTCTTGGTGGCAACTTGACTGCGACACGTCTCAGTGATGCTCTCATCGCGGTGCTTTCATTGCAACTTTGCTGCCCTTTGCAGCTGCTACTGCTGCCCTGTGACAAGGGAGAGAAAGAGCTGGGGAGGCAGGACTGACTGGGGGAGTGCAATCCGGGAGAACACTCAATTTATGTAAAATTATTCAGCTGAAAGCCTTAAATTGTTTTCAAACTTTTGAAGTAGTGATTAGAGCCTATGAGGCTACTGAGGAAAATCGGTCCCATATCTCTAAGGGAAGTGCTGATGGTTGAAAGCCCCTGGCTGAGTAAGGGGCAGACCTGAGACTAGAGGAAGAGCCTGTCCCCGTGGAGCAGGGGAGCTGGTGAAAGTGCCACTCTGCCAGTGACATGGGGCTTTAAGCTCCTTTTGGGGGAGCTCCTCAAAACCAGCTGAGATCAGGACATTTTCTAAGTCACGCTGCAATTTGCAGCTTTCGGGCCTGGGGAAAAGTAGCCCCGCTTCTCATTTTCTCCAGTAATGAGATATCCTTTGTGTGAATCACCAGCCTTTGGCCTAAAAGTCCTCCCAAACGTTATTTGTGCCTTGGAGTAGAACGCCAGCCATGTGCACAGAGCCTTTTTCCTTCCTCCCCTCCAAACCCCGCAGCCCGGGTGCCCCAGGATCTGCTCTGACCCCCCTGCCCAACGGGGCAAGCAGGAGGAGGCATTTATTGAGCACAGGGTAGGGCCCCACGTGGGAGCCAGTGCAAAACACAGAGTGGGCAAAGGCAGAGGGAAGGTGATGCTGAAGAGGCAAGAATGCACTGTACACCCTCAAAGGAGGGCGTATCAAAGCAGGAAGAGGTGCACATTTCTAGGGAAAGGACATGTGTGCCCTATTGCTGCAAAGTGGTTTAACTCCTCGGTTTGCAGGGACACTTGCAGCTTCGCTGCTTACTGCAATGAAGCAGCTCGAGCCCCCACCTGCACCCACTTGCTGCCACGTAAAACCAGCCCGGCTGTCGGCTTCAGACTTCCCTGAATGTGCAAAATTACTTAACCAGAACCTATTTTGGCAGAAATTCCCAGCATGAGCCCCTCATCCATGAGGAGCCACAAGGCTGGGCCAGGGCGCCTGCCCCTCTCGCAGCCCCACACGGTGGCTGGGGTCAAAGGGACCTCCTGAGACCATCTAATCCAACCCCCTGATCCACGTCCTGCCAGCCAACCTGCGGCCACACTCCCTGTGCCGGGCTCTTCCCAGATCTTTCCTTTTCTTCGTGAGCACTGGTTCAAGTGCTCGACATTGACAGCCAGGAAATAGCTGCTTTTGCAGCTACAGATTAAATAGGTTCAGTACTAGGGATAAATTGGCCTTGAGCAAACTTAAAAAAATAAAAAAAAAGTCTTGCTAAGTGATCCCAAGAGACATGTGTCTCTATAAAACAGTTACAAGGAAGCTGCTGACTTGCACTCAGTGGGTTCAACAGTCTGAAAGTGATTAATTTTTGCTTTAAGTCATCTGGATCCATTCACACAACAGACAGTGCGCAAAGAAACTCTGCTCTTTGGGAGAAACTTCCTATTTGGAAGATTACAAGGCAGATCTGACAGCCCAGGAAATGCTCATTATCCATCGCAAGGAAATGCTCATTATCTGGCACCAGGCAGGTCTCCCCGTGTTGCTTTGCCAGGCGCTCCGTCTTCCCGAGCCTTCTCCTTGTGCAGGGAGCTGCTGGACAGGCCCTTGCCAGCCCTGACGGCCATCCAGGTTTGTGCAGCTGGGCCACTCAACTTCCACTGGGGTTAAGATAACCGGAGTGGCAGGGTAAGAACTTCACACTCCCTCATGGGACAGCTCAGGGAGAACGAAGGTGGAGGAGGGCCCTGGAGAAGGTTTCATTTGGGCAGCTTTCCCAAGGAAAGGAGCAGCTTTCCACACTGGGGCAGGGCTGAGCAAGTCCATCCTGACTGCTGCAAGCCAAGGAAAAGAGCCCAGGGTGCTAATAGAGAGGAGCAAGTCACAGAGGGGACCTGCTGGCAGAATCACCCCCCTCGCCTCCACAGAGGGACATTTTACATATAAAACAGGCACCAAATACAATTGTTGCTCTGACCTCCACAGGAGCTGCAAATAGAATAAGTCAAGTGGATCCGATTATAGCTTCCCAATCTATATAAAGAGAAGGCATATTTTTTTTTCCTGAAAAACATGCTTATATTTAGGATCCTAAAACTGTATTTGGAAAGCTAAGGAACTGACCTGATTTTCCGAAGCGTTGAGCACTCAGTGAATGAGTGGAACCATTTTAAGAGGCTTCTGTGGGAACTGCTAGATTGGGGAGCTTTGGAGGAGGAGAGGGAAAGCCAAGTTGAACAGCTCTTCCTAACTGCAGGCTTGCAAAACTAAAGTCAAGACTCGTGCTTTTGGAATTCATCAGCCAGGACTAATGTCTCAGTTCTCCCTTTAAATATTATTCTGCCAAAGTTAAAGAGCATGTGAATTTTTATAAAGCTTTCAGGCTCCATTGGTACCATTAAATAAGGATATTTAAAACAGGGTAAACAGACCCACTTTATTGCCATGCTAGTTAGAAAGTTGGATAAAATAAACGACTCTCTGCACAGCCACACCGTATAGCCACCGAGAAAACACCCTTGGGAACATGGATGTTTCATAAAAAGCAACGCTCTAACATTTCAGGACAGGGGAAAAGAACAACCTAGTGATTAAGTGAATTCTGGAGGGTGCTCTTTCCCCCATAGCCTTACCTCAGCAGATCCTCTTCTTCCTGCCTTTTTCTTTTTCCAGGACAGCTCTGTCTCTGCTTCCAGTCTCAGGAGGGGCACTGGTAGAAAGGGAGCCTCTTTCCCCTTCTCAGTCTTCCCGTTATTTTCACAGGCCCACAAGGCTCTATTTGGAAAAAAAGACTGTATAAACCTATGGCCCCATCAACCAATATGAAAACACACAATTTATTGCTTTACTATTTCCACATATGAGAACCACACAGATCTTGCTACATAATATTTGCAAACAGGAACATTTTTTACAGTTGTTCTTCAAAAGTTCTGAAGCTCAGAAGAGGAAAAGAGATATTTTAATTGCATTATTTTAAAGTTCTAGCATTAATTACAATGCAGGTAAGAGTCAGGTGCAGCCCACCAGGAAAATCTAAACCTAGTCCTCTCCACAAGCCTTTCAGGGAAGCATTGGGGGCTGCACATCTCAGACCTCCTCACAAACGGTCTGTACATTGAAGCCACTTTTTAGAAAGCAAACACTCCAAATCAGGCACCTTTCTGCAAAGGTAATTTTTACAGTGAACTCTTCATAATACGAAATACACATATCCACAAGACACCACCATGGGTAGTTATGAAACAAAGGTCATTAACAAAGACAATATGAGTTTTGCTCCTCTCCATGCAGCAGCACGACCGCGGGAGCAGAGGAGCTGTCAGGCAACGACCAGCAGCTCTCACTGGCCCCAGTTTAGCCACTCTGTCCTCTCTGGAGCTGAAAAGAAAAAGCCAACTCAAAAGCCCTTCATTTCAACACCAACTAACAAAAACAAAACACAAATCAACCACATTTTTCCCCACAGCAAAGGCCGCTTTTGAAGTCTTACTACCTGCTCCCAATTCCCTTACTGTCAGAGGCCGGCCACTACACCCAAGCAGCCACTTTTCCACGCTCTGGGATTATTTGGGATATTTTGGTGTCAATTCAGGCTCTCGGCCCCTCCAGGAGCTTAGGCCAAAGCTTTCTCATCGCCAGCCAAGTCCCCATTGTACAACGGGCATTTAGAGTAATAATACAATTGCCAAACCTGAGCCTATATTAGATTTACTGCCCATAAAACATGCACAAAATAGATGCCTTTCAAAAATAATTTTTTAATTAGGAATCTTTCGCTTTGGCCAACATTTTCTCCTTAAAATAGCACAAGTTGAAATACAATCCTACGGAATACAGAAAATAGTGCAGTAGTACAGCCTTGATATTTAAGGAACAGTTAGTCTGTAAGACCAGCTTTGCAACGAGCAGGGAGAGCTAGAACCAAACCGTGAGGCTGATGAACCCAGCAAGACAAGAGCAGTCCAGGCCTTTCAGGCCCATGGCTACTGTGAGGATGGCCTTCAATCTACAGCCTGGCCGCTTCCTAGGCCGAGCTCAAGCTCAGCACAGAAATAGGGTCGACGTGATTTATAACCACAGAATCATTACGGTTGGAAAGGACCTTCAAGATCAGCAGTGAACCCATCACTACCTGCCTGCGAAAGCAAAGCTGCCCCCCAAGCACAGCTAGAACAGGCTGCAGAGCTTAACGCTCTCTAGTCTAGCCCTGGGAAAGGGCAATTTTTGGTGTTCAAAGTGGCTCACTAAGGCACAGGGGTTTTGACCAAATCCACAAATTAAAGGAAAGCTCCTCTCTCAGGCAAAACTGCCAGAGGACTGAGGGCTACGTGGCTGAAGTGACAACCCTCCTTCCTCGCACCGGCGGCGCAGAACTTGCGGAATCAGGACCGGAGATTTCCTCCTAGACGTGCTTCAAAGCCAGGACAGGGGCACTGAGGAATCCGCAGGCGAGTCGGGTTTCCTGGCAGGGCACGCGTGCTCAGGCAGCCCCTCAGGGTGCAAGAGCGACTGGCAAAGCCGGTGGAGAATCAGCTGACAACAAGACATTAGTCAGGGGACGGCACAGATGTTACAGCCACCTACGCCTCCTTCCAAAATTAACTCCTCTATTAGCAAACATTTGACAGTCTCAGCTCTGGCTTGGAAAACACGAGCAACAGTCTGCTCGTGAACGCTTACCGGGAAAACGTTACCTATTAGTTTGGGTAATTTCATCTTTAAAGATACATGTATAGTGTATTAAGCTGAGCCAAGAGGTAGGGGAGAAAAGGAGGTGCTCCTTAGCTGCACACCCAGCACTGCCATTGACTTTCTCCCTGACTACAACCATTTATTATAGGCCAGGACAGCCCAAGGGCACAAGGGTGGTGAGAGAGTCGTTCCTGCCGGAGCTGGGAAGGCAGCTCTCCCATCACAGTCCTATACAGTCCTGTACAGTCCTATAGAAGAGGCTCAGCCTCCTCTGGGAGGCTCCCAGCCCTCACGGGATGCAAACGCAGCCGGCAGCGCTGCAGGGAAGCGGGCGATTTCCATCTCTGCTCTATCAGTCATTCCCAGGAAACGGGCACCCTGCAAACTGACAGAGACCTAAACGTATCTGTGCTGCCCTCCACCCCTCACCCTGCACAGTGTAACTGCTGAGCAAAAACAACTGTAGGCTGCAAGGGAAAGAGCTTGCCAAACATCTTCCAAGGGAGCTACATTTAAGGCCAAAGTGGCTCGAGGAGCAGAGGACCCACACATGCCATTACATGAACCAAATACCGGGGGGTCAAATCAAAACACACATGAAAGGAAAGAGTGGAAGACAAACCTCCAGAAAAATATCAATTCTGACATGTCTTTAGATAACCCTCTAAGTATAGACACCAAGGTCTGGCCTACTGCCCAAAGAACTTCCTCAAGCTCCATGTATCACTTGAAAACAAAAATTTAAAATCAAATATCATAAATACAAGAGAAGGAAGGAAATAACTGAGATACTTGTTAATTAAGCCCTTGTACTGCAGAAGTCTCCCTGGAGCTAATTGCCAAAGCAGTAATTGAGTGGAGAGGAAACCACTCAGTGCCTGCTGCCCAGGATCATTTCTTATTGAAAACAAAAACATACTTTCAAACAAAACGTACTTTCTACATCAAGTCATTTCCAGACCGTAGAAAACTCAAAACGTAGTTGGAGAAATCCTTTATCTCATTTCCTTAAAGAAGCTGGTGGGAAATTATGGCAACGTGGTAAACAAACAGGAAAGGAGATAGTTCTACAGTGACCTGGGACCTGTTTTCCAGACACAGATTCAGTAATAGAAGAATCAAAGTGTAAATATCAAAAGGCAACAAAAATGCAATCCTTCAGACTTCCAGAGAAATAGAGACCAGGTCTTGCTGAAATGGCTCTCAGTCCCTAAGTCACTGGGGCACAGATGTTATTTCTACATTTTATACATACACACACTAGAAACACACATGCATCTCATCTGCGCCATCCCACCACCTCCTATCAGCCATGTAGCATATTTGCTGTTCATCTATAAAAATACTCTGCATTTAGTCCACAAGCAATTTATTTTCTTCACAGAGAAATACCTGTTCAGCTACTAATTTTTAAGCCACCATTTCTTCCTACCTTTTCTTCTTTTCTGCTGTTTCTCCCTCCACCTCCTTCTTCTCCTTCTAGCTACTATCAGAAGGAAAAGACTTTGAGAGCTGAGGACCAAGTCAGACCGTATCTAGCACAGGTGATTTGCATTGGTTCTAGGGGCAAATTTAGCAGGTGGTCTAAATCACCACACCTGGAAATGCTCCTCTCTTCTTGAGGCTTGGTTCTGGATATTAGGTGTGCAGCTGAGAAGGGTTTAGCTTCTGACTCTGCCAACCTCTGAAGGGAGGCCTGTGTGTTTTAAATTAAAAAATAAGTAAGTGCAGTGCTTTCATGAACAGTCCCAAGCATGGCAAAGCTCCAGACCTGGTACAAGATGACAATTAATGGCTACTTGGTTGATAATTACCCGCTTGCATTAAATTTCCCAATAAATATTTTATTTTGGTGAAAAAATAATTTACACTTAATTATGCTAAATGCTTAATGAGGAGGGATCTCCTTTGGGCTCACTGACCAAGCCTGCACTTTGGGAGTCCAAACGTGGCACAGAATGTGTAGCAAGGTGTGGAAAAAGGCTGCAGAGGAGGAGAGTGGAGATTGGAGCGCAAAGTGAAACAAATTTGTCCTTTCATTTTTTGTCTTCTTTTTAAAGCAAATCTCAGTTCTAATCTTAGCAGTTGTCTTATGTTTTGACCATCTCCAGGTCATCCTCTCCCACTCATTCTCTCAATTCTTTATTTTGACTGAAATTTTTGAGAGTGGGGAGTAGATCCGCATGCAGCACTTGGACGGTTCCTAGCAAAACAAGGCTCCAAGCTAGAAGATACAGGGAGATTTTCCCTTGACACAGAACGAGCCAGAAAAAAAAAGAAATTCAAAGCTTCTTTGGTGAGGACCCAACAAACTTGTCGGTGTCCTTGGGCACCGCAGGGACAGCCTGGGGCCTTCTACTTTTCCAGTGAGACATTTCCCAACAGAACATAGGCATTTCTCAGTTTCTGCAGCTGGTTAAAAGACCCCCCTGAACCAGCAGGACATATCATTCTATATGACAGCAAGCTGTTTCCTCTGAAGGATCTTGATTAGCCCCTACTGCTCCAAGGGGCAGCAAACAAGTAAGACATTGCCAGACCAAGGGCTCCTGCCACCTTCTGAATGCACCTGGATCTTCACAGTTCTCCTGGAAAAAAAAAAAAAAAGAGAAAAAAGGTTCATCCAGAGCCCCCCATAACAAACAGCTATGTCTGAGAGCTGTTTGTTTCCCCCCACCGACACACTTAGATGAGAACTCTCCAGCTAAAGACGTGTGCAATTTTGTTAAATCTGCCGTTTGGATACTTGCAATTAAAGTCTGAGGATATACTTTTTTCATCAGAGAAAAATTATCTTAATAGCCATAATCAACACAATCAAATATAATCAATCTGTCAAGTTAATCATAATTTAGAATCACTTACAATAATTTTGTACCTTGCAAGTTCCCATCTATATGGGAAAAAAAAAAAATGTGCGACTGCAAAGGCTTCTACCTCGACTTCAGTAACTGCCGTGTTATGTATTTTGATTTTTGCTCCTTCTGTATCCTCATTTTGCCTTCTCCCACTGTTTAAACTTGCAGAGTTTTATTCCTGGCCTTTTTCTGCTCTCTCTGCAGTCTCCTGTGCTCTGTGCATATCTATTGCTTTAGGCAGATGATTATGATAATCAGCACAGATTTTCCAAGAATCTTAAGCAGCTCAAACCTCAGCAGAAATCAGCCCAGCAAACCCACCAGGCATTTTGGAAAATACTCCCCACACCTGTGTGCCAGCACTCCCCACCTACCCAGTATTACCTCTCCAGTAACCTTTCCCTGCATTTGCTGACTTTTCCACCCCCATTTTATTCCAAATTTCTTATTTGCCCTGCCTGCTCCCGCTCTGAACGTGCCCCACGACGGAGACCAGCTCATCTCTCCTACCCTCCACCTCCTCAGTCTCCCACTAAAGTCTCTTCTCTGTTGTCACTTCCACTGTACCCTTCTCTTCTTTATTCTTATCCCTTTCTGCTCCTCCAACACACACACAAAAAAAATCACCAGGAGCCCTCGCCTCCTGCTGCAGTCCTTCCATTTCTGCCCTGCCCCTGCTCTTGGTTCATGCTGGCAGCTCTCAGCACTCTGTCACCTCTATACCCAGCGCCCCAAGCCATCCCTCTGCTCCTCAAATCCTCCCGGGAGCCCTTCCTGAGCTCATCTCCACAAATCCCACCTGTTTCGCATTTAATAATGCTGCCATCTCTTTGGAAGGAGCCGAGTTCCCGTGAAATCCGAGCACAGATTTTTCCAAAAGATTCATCACATTTCGGCAAATAGACTCTTTTGAGCTATGCATGTGAATAACAATAATACAATTGCAGCTTTGACCTCCTGTGTTGGGAATGCTTCTTAGGGACCAAGCATTCCCAAGAGGTGCAATTTCTTATTGCCTCCTATTGGAAGGGCAGCTGGCACTTCCCAGACTCCCAGAGTTTCCATGGACAGATGCTTTTCCTAAGCAGAAGGGCAGAATTCTTAGCTTAAGTCAGCAGCTTGCAAGAACTCACTGACATCAGGACAGTCTCGAGGTTGTTACTGTTCACAAAATCTACATTCATGTGTCTTTCATAAACTATATTGACAGTTTACGATTATCTTTTCAACAGCTCCCTGACATAGCTTGTAAAATCGTGATTTAATTAGGAGCTGAGGATTATCTGCAGGCAGTAATGGGGGGAGAGAGACAGTGCAATATGGGGGATACGTTTCCCCCTTCTTGAAAGCATTAGCTGTCCTTCAAGAGACAAGTAAATAGCTCAGAATTCATCAGCATTTCTTGGTGCTCAACAGCAATCTTTAAAGATAAAAAGGCACTTGCCCTGGTTTAAATTATTATGACTGCACTGGAGAAAGAGCCAAGTTGATTAGTAACATATGGAAAGCAACTTTACTGCAGTCTACACATAGTCAACACAAATTCCACCCATTGGCCTCATTGTCTGAAGAAATCACAACTTCTGTTCAACACTGTTTGACAGAGACACCAGGCAGGGCAGGGTTTCACTCCGAGCCGTGGGCGCAGCAGAAAGGACAGGAAGAAGGCAAGAGGCCACAAACCCATCCTGTAAGAACAGGGTCGCTGGTCTCAAGGGACCAGTTGCCCTGCTGGGGCAGTACCTGCTGGCTCTGCTCCTCACTGACATGCCTTATTTCACAGAAACGAGTGCTGCCCTGGCAGAGAACCCTAGGGAGCCGGTAGCTTTCTCCGCTGAACTCCTAGGAGCGGCAGCGTGGGCAGTTTCACGGTGATGCCTGTTATTCATTATTGTAAGAGCCTGATTTCCTGGTCCTTCCACAGGCAAAAACCCCTCAGATGCTTGCAAACACTAACACGTATTGATTATTATTGATTCTCCCCTATGGTGAATGGGAAGGAAGGCACACTCCAGCGAGGATCATAGAGACTGGATACAAAAGCTGATGACAGCAGTTTTGCAGCCCTTGGCCACAGCTCCCCTTTTGTTAGAAGGAGTGCTTGAGTTCCTAGCCCTGGTGCCAAGAGCAGACCTGAGCTTTTCCCTTCAACTGGTTTTAATTTGCTGGAACACATGTCCTAAGAGCTCAAAGCACTGAAAGCTAGAAAGGTCTGCCCTGTACTTACTGATGGGAACGTGGGTATCAGGAGAGCGTCATGAAAGCTTCGGATGGGAGCAGCTCCTCAGAACATAATTCACCTTCAGCTCCGGGTAGTGCAGCCTTTCCCCTGATGTTGCCCACTCCTCCCTCCAGCACCAACAGCGCTGCCTGGACATGAACCTGTCCCTCTGTCAATAAAACACAGAGGAATTTGTGACGCTGGCAAGAGCATTAGCTTCAGGGTTTATTATTGACGACAGCCTCTCCTCCTTGCAATTATACTGATGTAATTATAAATCCAGCAAGACCTAGTGAGAGGTGTGTTACACCTAGAGCCCCCCTCTACCTGTGACATCCAGGTGAGGATGAGGATGATTCTGAACTCCAAGAACGAAACCTGCCAGGAGTGCAGTGGAAATCCAGCAATGCTGGTTCAGACTGTTGATATTCCTGTAGCACGCAACACATCTTCTAATATTTAAAGATTACATATTTACTTTCCCATTCATTGGCCATGGTCACCTAGACTGTGCAAAGGAGCGCCGGGCCTCTGATTAGGAAGGCGCTCAGACACTGGCAGCGCCAGCTTTCCCTCCCATCCTTGAATCCTTCAGCAGCTTAACTGGGTGTTGAAAGCCAGGTGAAATCAGAGCACAACCAGACCTCGTCCTAAGCAGCAGGCCGAGCTTTGGCTGCAGTGCTCTGCCAAAGCAAAGGCAGGTCTGAGCCGCAGGAAAGCGGCGCTACCGATAACATGAGCAGGGGGCTGCCACTATGGACCAGAGAGAGCCCCTAGGGAATGTAAAGAAGGAAAGAGAATAACACAGACGGGGTGGGATACTCTGACAGATCCACTGATCATGTGCCATGGGTTCCTCTAAGCATAGGAGAAGAGTTTAAGTCCAAAATGTTTTCAGTAGATAAGCAATTTCTCAGTTCTTCTGTCCTTATCAATCTGAGAAAGCATTTAATGCCGAGATGGAATATCAGAGGTAGCAAGACAGAGCAGAGATAAACTTGAACTTAATTAGAAAATATGCTTCATGTTATTCATCCACTCTCTAGTAACAGCTGTTTTGAGAGATATCTATAGGGATGATCCCCCTGCAATACTGGCTTTTGAAAGCTCTCCAAATCCTGTAAAATGCATTAATCTGCAACATTTATGTGAATAGCGCAGACAAATGAATGCAATTACTTTCTCCTCTTTATTTGATTCATTATCTGCATGTGATGTGGATAGCCTAAGCCAAATATCTCACTGATGTTTCTATGGTTCGCTCAAGAATTTTAAGCTATTTATTCTATTTTTGTTCTCCAGCTAATGGGGAAGTCAGGGAAAGGAAACAATCTTACCACAAAAGAAAAACACAGCTGGTTGCCTTCGGCAGCAACCCAGGAACACCAGCACTGGCCATCTTTGCAATTGTAGTTGCTGGGCTGAAAAAGAGGAAAACCCAGGGAGTGGGAAGGGAGATGGAGGGAAGGTCTGGGAGGGAAGTACTGCAGAATCTGCTGCCACGGTCGATCTCTGCAAAAACCTGAGCAGAAGGGCAAATTACTGTGTCTCGTAATTAAGATGGATGTGCGGAAAGGCCCCGGCGGGCTGCAGCAGGGAGCTGGGCCGCATCCCTCATGGATGGATCTCCATGGATGGAGCTCCTGTCCCCTTGCAGCATCACTTAGGAGAGGGAGGAAAGGGAGACAGAATTTTATAAGCTCCTGCCTGCATCTCCATGGGCAAAGCCCACGTGCCTGCGGCTGCTGCCACGACAGCTACAAGGGCTGGCGCTGCAGAGAGCCCAGCAAATCCATGACCCGGAGCCGTGGCCCGGCACCGGCTTCCCGGCCCGGCACCGGCTTCCCTGGCCGCCGGCTTTGGCTCCAGCAGCACTTGATCCACCAGCCTCGGCCTGGGCCCGGGGCCCGGGGGCGCCGTGGCCAGGGCGGCCTCCTCCTCTGCAAGCCCCGTCGATCCCCGCAGGGCCCGGGCCCCTATCCCCTCATGGAACCCCCGGCTCCGGGAGCTCGCGCCCTCCATCCCCCGGCTATTTCTGAGGCTGCCGCCACCCGTGTGAGCTCGGACCAAGCCAGAAGTTTCCGAGTGACTCATCCCTAACCCCGGGCGGACGCAAGCGGGCCGCTCCTGCTGCCAAGGGAAGGAGTACCCCTGGAGTGCCGGGCCCAGCCCCAGGCCTGAGGCGGGCTCTCCTTTCAGCAGACAGCCTTCGCTCACTGCCCCTGCCAGCAGAGCAGCCCTGGCCGCCTCAGGACTCAGCTCTGCTCAGGACGGCTTCCAGGGCTGGCGCCGCGGCCGCGCCGCGCTCGGGGCAAGCCCCGTCACCCAGGGGTGCTCCAGTGACGAGGCACGAGGGCACGGACACGTGGCCGAGCTCTTGCGCCGTGCCCAAATGAACCTGCTTCCGTACCCGGGGAGGGAAAGCGCAGCGCAACGCAAGGGGCTGCTGTAACCCCAAACCGCCCTCACAATAAAAAATGTTTATAAAAATAGCATAGGTTGCTAACTGATTTAACCCCAAACATTAAGTTCCTCGTCCTGGAGGGCCAGGAGACCAGCAGGTCTGCACCAACCTCCCGCTGCAGGATCATGGTACATCCTTTTACTCCTCTGGGCTTTTCTTTCTCTTTGAAGCCCCCCTTTCCAGATGAGGTCTTCATGTCAGGCTTGGCCCCCACATGCACACAGTAAATAGCAGACCTTATTTTGCCAGTAGCAAAGAAAACCTCGTGTTGCTTTTAGCCACAGTCATAACATACTTTGGCTTCGCTTCTTCTCTGGAATATAAAACTGGAAGGAAACTTAAATTAAATCCCCAGAGGCGCATGTGGTGTGCAGCACCCAGCAGAACGTACGCAGTCGATAACAAGGCTGAGCAGCGTGGCCAGCACAGTACTCACAGTCAAGTCACTATCCATCCATCGAGACTTTATGTTCTAGCATCCATCTCTCCATCCATCAAGACTTTTATGTTCTAGCAGGTGATGTAAATTTAATGATGAAAAATAAAAGCTTAAAATGCTCGGTAGTAGCAGCAGCTTAGGGTGCAAAAAAAGTCACGAAAATCTATCACCTAAACTTCATTGTACCCTGGAAAAATATCCTCCAGGAGCAAAGCAAGCAGAGCCAGGTATTAATAATGCAGCAGTGCTAGCTGGGGGAAATGGCTGGTTTTAAAAGCAATTCCACCTCTAAGGGTCCAGGAAATGAAAACTCAACAGGATCAGCAACGCTTACAGCCTCCTGCTAAGATGACTCCTTTAGTAAGCCAGAAAATAACCTGCAAACAGCTCATGGTTTGCACTGCTGCAGCACATAATACATTTCTGCAGCGTCCAGTCTGGAGGGAGAAACAACATAATTATAGAGGAGGTTTGAATTGTGCAGACAGCTCCTCAGAAAAATCCACTAAAGGGGGTTTGGAGCTTGCAGAGCTTGTTCTAGCTTTACAGGACATGGCACTAGCACAAAGCTCAGGGCGGCTTTCACTGCAGCATCTCCTGCTATCGCAGGGCAGCTGCTGACCCTGCTGGGGACACAGACTCTCCACGCTGTGACTTTCATGACTGCAGGTCTGAGGGACGTGCTTACGCTGGGGGACAGTCCGTTTTGCAGTTTTCCTGTGATACTAGCTGCTCCAAACACGTTTTGATATTAAGTTAGGTGACTTGGCTGTGCTTTAGACTCTCGATGCAGCCCTGTGGCGTTAAATCAGGAAGTGAAATGAAAACTGCTCCAAGAAAGAGAGAAAAAAAGCTGCCTTCAGCATCACCCCTCACCTGCTTTGTTCCCTGCACTGTTACATGAGGCAACAGCTCTTACCCAGCTACCTCAGAAGCAAATTGTAAGGACGAGGCTGTCAATACCAACTTAAATCCATGTAAATTGCTTTGAGCAGAGGAAGCGCTAAGCTGCAGAGCGGCGGTGCCCAGCTGTACCCTGCAAACGCCTTGGCAATTTACGGAGATGTGGAGAGGATGAACGAAAGCTCCAAGGGCTGCTTTGCTTTCTAATGGGCTGTGCGAGAAGCGTTTAGTGCCAAAGTTGCAGCAGAGCAAGGCAGGGGAACGCGCGCCCTGTGTGCCCCAAACACCCCACGACCTGCTGCGCTCGCTCCCGTTTCCGTGGCTCGCTCGCTGCCTCCGAACTGGGGCGCATGCTCCATGCTGCCCCACGGAAAACGGGGCTCCATGCTGCTGAGGAAAACGGCCCAGGGGTGAGCAGAGAGCTTGCAGGGGAGGCAACAAAGTGCTCCTTCGTAGCAGTAACTGTGTCCCCCGCGGCGCCTGCACAAACGGCCTCTGTGCTCTGGGAGCCCCGCAGCAAACGGCCGGCGCGGAGCCTCGGCCGCACGCAGCTCTGCGCTGCTAGGAGCTCTGCTGGGGCTCCAGGGAAATAGGGACCTCTCCAGTTACTGGAGGGCCGGAATGTCGACCTGCCTCGGTACCGTGTTCCTCCGAGGCCTTCCCGGTGAGACACACGTGAGCCCAGGCTGCAGTGTGGAGCTTGGCTGCTTCTGCTGCTTCCCTGGGGCGACCATCGCACTGGCAAAGCATCAGCAACGAGGTTGCTGCCTTCTCGCTACCTGCTGTCAGATGCCCTAGTTCTGGCTAGGGAGAAAGCTAATGCCAGCTGTAACCTAATAAAAGGAAAGGCCTTGGACTGTGCATGCTACCCAAAACCTGTCCGAATGACACCACAACCCCGCTGTTACAGCATTTGTTCTCCCAGGAATATACATAGCGCAGCAGGAAATGAGGAGGGAGAAGGTCCAGGCCTCTCTCTTGCACTGGCCTCGAAACTCCCAGGAGCAGCATTCGGGGGCTGGAGCCAGCACCATTCCCGTGCCGCGGGACTTCCGACGCGGAGCGGGTCACCATGTACCTCTCTGCTCTAATGCAGCCTCTCTCCTTCCCTGCAAAATCCACAGTTGCCAAAACCCGCGGGGAACTGGCTGCTTTCCTCCGTCGCCGCGAGGATCCCTGGCACTGCCCAGCCCCGAGAGCACCCAGGGATTTCACTGCCTGCGTCACTGACGGTGCTTCTTGGCAGTCCCGATACATCCAGGACATCATGTTCTGCCCTCAGAAGACCCCTCGCATCTGAGTCAGGTTGCTGGTTCCAAAGCACAGGTTTTCCTGGCTATCAAGGACCAGCGTTTCCAGCTGGCTCCATGAATTTCAGTGCATATTGCCCGACAAGACAAGGCAATGGGGAGCAGAGGAGAAAAAACCACAACAAAACATGACTTATCCATGCTCCCATCCTCAGGCCAGATATAGAGCAAGCATTTGACAGCCACGCTCCAGCAGGGAGGGCAAGGAGCCCGTGTCCGGCTTAGGGTGGTGGTCTCGGGCACCTCTGTCCTCGCTCGCTCGAGAGAGCAGGTCAGGTCTGGAGGGGCCTTTGCTGGGCCAGGAGCAATATATGGCCAGAGCAAAACAGTCCTGCAGCTAAAACACTAACCTCTGATACACATATTTATACAGATACACACACAGATAAATTCCAGAAATACCACTACACATCCCTTTCTTATTCTCCATGTTAAATATGAATCAATTGATCGGGGGAAAAAGATCCATAATTAAATTACCTTTGTGTGCTTTGAACCACCACATGCAGCAGACAAACTCCAGAAGGCAGCCAAAGGAAAAAATCCTACAGAAATAAGAAATGGCTTCCTTTCCTTTCCGAATTTAAAAAGAAACAAGAAAGTGTGTGCAATGCTTTGTAAATATAATGCTCTGTGACATAGGCAGCCGTGATGACTATCTTGATATCCAAGCTAAAAGGACAGCCTGACAAGTAAATTGGGATCATCCAGCTCATAAAGTCCGACTTTAACTATCTCCGTAAGAGCTATGCAGCGCACAGACAAAACTTTTAGAAATTTACCCCAACTAAAGCCAGGGAGCAGACTCACAAATGCGGAGCCGCGTGTACAGTTTGTCCCTGCTCTCCCCCCGGTCTTGCTACTCGCTAATAGCTACTTGGGAATTTATTTCCCATAGGGCTAATTGTCTTTAATTGTGATATTCCCGTTATCTCATCAACTTCATTTGCCACCATAATTCGGTCCGATGTGGACACTGGGAGATAAAACATGCCCACTGTATTTAATTAAGCCCATGGTTGAAAGCTCTTCCTTGAATATGGTCTTAAATGCAATGTTGAAGTGCTTTGCTGAAAACTGCTGGATTTAGGGTCACGATGAGGATAAAAAACAAACAGAGCTACCTCTTGCAAACTCCATTGCTCAGCTATGTTCTTTTAAATAAATTAGAAGCTCGCAAATTAAATTGGGAAATGATGCCCGTATCATTCAACAGCCTTTCTTTAAATAATGAGGCAGGGAAACACAAGCAGGCTGGCTCTGTCCTTCCTGGAGAGGCGCCATCCTTGGCGGGCCCGGCGGGAGCCTCTCCTTCCCGCTGCTTCCCGCTGCGGAGCCGCCCTCGCTGCCCTCACGCGCCCGACACCGAAGCCACCCCGGAGCACTCGTGTTTGCCTCGTCCTTCGCCATCCCATTAAGCTGCACCCTTAATGCAGCCGATGAACAGAGGCACAAGCCACAGAGCTCTGCCACTGAGAGCTTGGCTGGCTCCTGCCCTACTTACAATCCTGCCTTAACAGGATTTTCAGGGAAGCTTAGCTTAGCGAGCCACGCTTAGCGAGGCCCGAGTGCTCACTGACACGGCCGCTTCAATCAATGCCCTCTCTCAGGGGGCTCTTTTTGCCATTTCTGCCTTCACCCTGAGCCCTGGGGGTTATTTATTTATTTCCTAGAATCAGGGATGCTTCCCTCGTGGCGAGTGAAATGGTCTCTGCAGCTCAGGCTCCCCCACGCACAAAATGGGAATTAGCACTAACCTACAAACTTGGTAGCTCATGTCTTCCATGGGAAAAACAATTTAATGCTCAGCTATTACTATTCCCGTTGACTCCTAGGAAGGAAGGTGCAAAACAGGGTCTTCTCCCTTCCCCAGTTACCACTCGTTCTCCCCTTCATCAGCTCAAAACTCTAAAAAAAGTCCAGTGCAAAAAGCTACTTGCTGAAAATTCTTCGTGGCCGGCTCTGCCATTGTACTCAACGCTGGAAATCAGTCCTGCTGGACTGAGGTTTGTGTGAGCAGCTCGGATTGCAGGAGCAGGCCCTGGCTGGCAGCACCCAGGAGAAGAGCCAAAGCAGCAGACGTGGCTCAAACAGATCAGCGGGTGCACAGGCTTTCAGATGGGAGCTTCCCTTTGGGAATCCGGTCGCCTTGTCCCTTGCCAGCAGGACCGGGGCCACCGGAGCTGTTCCGACTACAGGAGCTCTCCACTTAGCAATTGATTTTCAGAGACTATCACTGAGTACCAAAACCCAAGAGCGATCTGAAAAAGTTGCGGGGAGAGCAGCAGAGAAGCTCACTAATGTATTGTTTTCCAACTGCTACGATTCTCTATAATTTTAGAGTAATTTGCTCGCATCTGATGTTCTTTCCACACAAAAACACTTTCTTCTTTTATTTCAAGCAAAAAAGCCCAGCATAGCAGATGAAAAGCCCCGGTATTTCCTGACACGCAGCAAGCAGCCTCACCCCTCCGAGTGTCCCATCTGCACTGGATCCCCCACACTGTGGCCAAGCACCGACTGCAAGGGAACTGAGACTCCATGCACATTTCTTTCCGAAAGCAACGGTGCTCAACAGCCCACCAAACACCCATCTACACCTCAGGAAGCACCGGGGGTGGGAGGAAATGCCAGGATTAGCCGTGACTCTTCCCTTAATTCTAAAGGAGAGCTGGAAAGATAAATCCTCCAGTTAGAGGTGAAGATATTCAGCCCCAGAGAGCCAGTGGGGGAGTCGAGCCCGCTTACCGGAGCGCAGCGGGGTAATAAACACACTGCACAGCCCTCACTGCATTCACAGGACACTGCCTGGATATCCCCTATGCTGGGGCAGCTCGGGCATCTATGTGAGCAGGGATCTGTGTCTGGCAGGAGATGGGGGGCTGCGAATGCAGCCTCTGTCGCTTGCCGCAGGCAAGAACATCTTGTTCTCGAGCTGCTCGTTGAGGAGGTTTGCAAGGCAAACCAGCAGGCTGATCAGATTCTTAAAGCGTTGTATTCAGGAGTAAGCCCCTTATAACGTGCCATGAACTTAAACACACCGGTGTTCAACACAGCACCGGGATGTCCCCATCAAAAGGAACAGTAATAATATTTTAGGCTCAACCCAACATCAGGAAAAGGGGCAATATTCAAATTTAAAACAGTCCAATCTAAACGGAGCTTTAAAAAATTCCAGCATTCCCTTCTCTATTTGTTAGGGAATCATGACTGAAACCAGAGGACACCTGCAGGCTGGAATAACTGCAGCTGAGACGAGGCACTAAACCGGCTCCCTGCATCCATCTTTGCTAAGCAACAGGGAAGAGAGGGAGCCTGTGGCACTGTGAGGGGCATGGGGAGTAAAGAGGGAAAAGCCGAGGGGAAGAGAGGGGCCTGTGAAGAGCAGCGATGGGACACGGGAGGAAGATGAAGCTGGGCACAGTCCCGTCCAGAGGATCTCCCCCAAAGGAAGAGCCCCATCCCACTCAGCCTCTTGCCCGTGCCAGGATGTATGGGAGATGCCTTCTAGCATTTCTAGCCTCTAAAAGATGTATCAGAACCGTTTCTCATCTGATATTACAAAATCATGAAGAAATATCTCCGTTTGACTAGCCAGCTTGCTGCTCCTCAACACTACTGGCAGCTGCGCACGCAGGCCAAGGGAGGAATTGACAGAGTTGGTGAGCGAGCAGCAAGGGGTGACTCACGCTGAGGTCAGCACACACCACCGGGACCGGCCTCCGCTCACCAGCAAGGAGACGCTCCCGGGGAGAGCGAGCCAGGCCCCTCCAAAAGCCCACGGCACCCGCCTAAACAGCCGCAGGGTTTTAAAGGGAGTTCCTGAGCCCTGCCGGGGCTCCCGCCTGGAAGGGCTGCCCAGGACACGGCTGCGGCTGCCGGAGGAGAGCACAGGGCAGGGAACAAGCCGGGCTCCCCTGTGTTCGCTCCCTGCCTGCTGCTGACGCTTCCCTATCCCAGTACTTGTCACAGCTCCGGCCCTGCGGTGGCCCAGAGCAAACCTAGGCCTGAGGGACCTGGCTTACAGCTCAGCTCTTCCAAAACTCACCGTCTTAGCTGCATTCAGCCTGTCAGGTTGCCGCAGTATTACTGACACCCCATGGTTGTAACACTAGAAAAGTAGAAAATCAGCAAAAAAAATCCTTTCCCTTGGCCCCTGGAGGTCCTTGGGGGGGTCCTTGGGGCGGAGGGTCCCCCCAGGTCAGCAGACGAGGGCTGCAGGGTGTTTGCAGCAGGTATTGCCACAAAGAAAAGCCCAAGGAACTGCACACAGGATCTCAGCAATAAAACGTTACCAGGCTGTGAATAATAACAGATCCACTACTAGTACTAGGAAAGACAACCCAAAGAATATGCTTGTTTGCACAGGTTGTAGCGTCTCTTATTTGTAAGCCTATAAATGTCCTAATTTGGTTTTAAAAGTAAAATCAATTGTAAATTTATTTAGGCCAATTTACCTGCCGGCCTGTTGTACATCACCGGGCCTGTATTGATTGGTTGAGATGGAGCTCATTCCAAATTGTATTGATTTAATTCATTAGCAAATTTTTAGCAAAACTTATTCTGTGGTTTCGGGCCAGAAATATGTAAGGCTCCATTTAAAGCCTCTAGGACTCAAAGCAGCGTTGAAGAACAAGTGTTAGGGTTCCTTTAAGGTTTAATATTTACCAGCAGTAACAATATGATTCATCTATTCCGCAGAAAAGCCCCAGTTTCCAAACAATAAATATGAAAAAAATGGAAAGGAGCATAAGA
>JAVCKT010025731.1:0-31724 GCA_032273925.1 Rhynchotus rufescens
CTTCAAGCAGCAACTTGGGGTCCCTGCGGCAGGTTCCTCATGGGGAGTGCCTGTATGTGGGGAAGCAAGGAAGTTTGGTGTGATTCCTCCTGAAAACTATGTTCTCTGGAGGTGTCTGCTCCTTACCGCACATGGGGCCAAAGGGACTCTGGAGAGCCTCTTTAGCAGAACAGTACCTGGTCTGGTGTCTATGTGTCATCAGCCCAAGCATCTGTCCCCAGGTGTCTTATTTGGACCGCAGTGCTTGGAAGAGCAAACCCCGAGCCAGTTCCTCTGGGCTGGCACCATGTTCCTCCTGCCCCGGCAGGATTCCTGTCGCCAAGCTGGGCTGCCGAACCCTCTTCCTTCCAAACCTCAGTTATCTTGTGGGGATGACAAAGGGAAGGCACAGCACTCCAAACCCACGAAAACCCCCACGCCACCGTCGGCTTTTGTGCTGGTTGCTATGGAAACCCCATACACACACCGGAAACGCTGGAGTATGCAAATGAGCTTCTTAATTAGTTCTCCTCATTCTTTCATGCTCCTGGCACAGCAGTTTGATCATTAGCTGAACATGCCACTTAATTATCGGTGGCTTAACCAAACACAAGCCGGAGTGACCTTTGGGGAGGGTGGCACTGCCTTGGGAGCGGGCGGCAGCGGGAAGAGCATATCAAGCGTTTGCACGGAGTCAAGGTGTTCGCTAGCGGGTTCTGAGCTCGTGGTGGCATCTCCACAGCGTTGGGAGCTGGCAAGGCCAAGCCCGTGTCCCTGTCCTGCCTCGCGCTTCCTGGAGAGGTCCTTGCCCTGCTGCAGGGCATGGTGAGCTGCAGAGGGCAGGACGAGCTGGAAAACCCAGGCTCTGAGACCCCCCAAACCATGGCGTTGGTTGCAAGGGGTTACCCCCGAGCAGAGCTACAGGCAGGGAACAGGGTTGGGCTTTTTGCCTCTAGCCCAGCGTGCTGGTTTCCCGGGGCCAGATGCCAGGCGGGTGCATGTGTGAGCTCTTGTTGTAAATGCTATGAGTTTTTCACCAAACAAGCTTCATTAATCGTCTAATAACCGGATTAATTAAGGACACTGAAAGTAAACAGCAAGAATGTAATTTGCCTCTGATTGCCATGTAATTGCGGGAGTATGGTCCTATTTGAATATGCAGAAAGCGTTGTTGACACAGGCATTGTGACCAGGAATAAAAATGTATGGAGGGCAAATGTGGCCTTGTGGTTTGCAGACCCCTTTTGCATTGTCTGCAATGCCTACGTGTGATTTTTCTCTCTAGTTCTCGGCCTTTTTCCCAATTAGACAACTCTGCTGCTATTTGTGGAGCGGCAGCTTTTCACGCTCTCTGCTTAGGCAAACACTGATGCAGTGAATGAACAGGCAGATCAGCCTGGGATGTGTCCAGCGTCCTGCAAGATGACAGGAGCAACTGTGAAGAAACCTCTCGTTACTGGTGCAGTTCTGCTGAAGGTTAGGACAGTCGGGTCTCCCTCTGACCTCACACGGTTGGGACTTGGGGTTTTTGGCCACGCTTGGAAAAACCTGACCTTGCAAACCTTGGAGAGCCTCCAGTGCCTCAAGTGGAGACAGACCAAGAGGTGAATTAGCTGCACGCAGGGAGGGAGAGAGAAGCTCTGCGAATTGGAGGCAGCGCTAGGGACTGATGGCAAGTGTTCGAGATGCTCTGCTGTGCTAGGCCGTCGTGCATCCCATGTCCTCTACCCCCTATTAGCTATTTTTTCTTCCAGCACTTCTCTCTTTCCTCTCAAATGCAGACAGCTGGATGGTGACTAATCTTCCATCGCGCTGCCTCCCAGTAGCCCCGGGTGAGCTTCCTTCTTGCGCTTGACCTTGTCAAGCCTGGATCTGGGCCGCTCGAGGAGCGGGTGCACATGGTGCTCTGCAGAAATGACTAAGCACCCCTCCCCTCCCTCTCCCACACACCCAACGGGGAAAATCCAGAGGACTGATCCCATCTTGGAGAGGTCCGGGGTGATATTCTTTATCCTTGGCAGGCGTGACTTGGTGGAGAGCTACAAAGCAGAGGGAAGGGACTTTCAGAAATGACCCGGACGCCTGACTCCGCTGGGACAGCAGTGATTCTAGTGTGCTCGTTCTCATCAGGCTGATGCAGGGTCTGTGAACATCACACGTGAAGCTCCAGCTGCTTCAGCCTGCTCTTCATGTGTGCACAAACCTGGACTAAGCTCATTACTCTTTGCTTAAAAAAGACACCTTCTGCTCGCTTGTGTGTGCCCCCACTCAAGCAGGATAAGAGGCAGCGAATACGATCCTTTGAGCAATCATTTTAGAAAACACCTTTTTGGCAAAATGTGTGGGGGCCAATTTGTCAGCAGAACCCAGGGGACGAATATTTGTGAAAGAAAACGGGCTGCTGGGACCCACCAGATGCTGTCTGTGGGCATTTTCCCCATTGATTGTTTGTTTTCTTGCAGTATTTGGAGGTTTCTGGGCTAGGTTCCCACAGCTCGAAGTGCCATCCATACCTGTCCCAAACAGCTGCCAAGCTACATTTATCAGAGACTGCATTTTGCATTCCTGGTCTGGAAACTTTAAAAAAAAATCAGGTTTCCCCCAGAAATTCCATGGAGAAATTGGTAGAAGGAAAGTAGCCTTCTGTTCACTTTGCACAGCCTTTCATTAAGTTCTTTTAAACAACCTGCCATCACATCTCCAGCAAAGCAGCTGCACAGGCTCCCCAGGTGTCTCCGTTTGGGTCCTTGCCACGCGAGGTCTCCTTGGAGGTGGTGTTTGTTTCTACTTGGCCATCGACTCCCTCTCTGCTTGCAGAGCAAGACGGGGAAATAGCAGCAAGTGTGATTAGGGCTTTATTGTGAGCTCCTCAAATCTCTATTTTCTGCGGTGAACAATGTCCCGGAGCTGCACCCCATGAACCTTTCACAGTGAATTTTTCAAAGCACTGAATAAGGGAGGCAATCAGCCCCTCCTGGGTCTGGAGAGGATGTGGGTGTTGATGCCTGCTGTGCCTTTGAGACCTCTCCTGTTGTCAGTCTGCTTTCCTCAGGAACTGAGGCTAACGTGAAGGCTCTGTCACCGCTGCTGCCTGCTTTGAATCACACCTGAACGGTCTCAGATGTTTCCTAGAACAGTCTAGGCTTTCTTCTGAAGCAGAGCTACCACTGCCTCTGCCCAGGGTAAGCCGATGTTCCCCAGGTTTGGAAGCAAACCTTTGCTCCCCTACCAAGCATCTGGCTGATATCTTGAAGCTCATGCACACTCAAGGAGTCACTCCTTGAGACTTAGCAATGTTTGCTCACAAGGACGTTTTTTCCTCCTTCCCAGTGGTGTGAGGCATCAGCAAGAACTTGACTCTGAATTAACGTTCTTTGAATCCAAAGAGATGGACACTCATGGACACGGTATCCTGGTCTGAGCAGTCTTAGGACACTGAGATCCTGGTCTGATGCTTGTACACCCTGGGCTTGGGCAATTCATCTTGCCCTGATCTGGCTCTCTGAAATCTCTCCCTTTCCTAGTTGACTCTGCATCCTGGTGCTGTCTGCCTTACAAAACTGCTGGGGAAGCTGCCTCTGCTTGGACTGTCACTGCTGCTGCTTTTTTATTATATTTTGGATGCCTTAAAAAACGAAACAACAAAACAAAAAATCCTAAAATCCTGTTTTGTGGTTTTTTTCTCTTCTCTGTAATTAGATGAAGCAGTGATCAAAATATATTGCATTGCACTGCAAGCTTCTTCAGGCAGCTGTGCCATCACCAGAGGAGAGATGACTTCATCTTTGCATTTGGAGGCTTTTTTTTCCCCCTTTTTTAAGAGAAAAGAAAGCACTGGATTTTCTGTTGTGTGATTATTGGCTCACAAAGCTTCACGGGAGGGATGTGTGAGAGGAAGGGAACTGGAGTGAGGAGAGGGAAAGGGCAGATTTCTGCTCTGGCATCATTCAGATCTTGGGAAATGGAGCCCACATGTTTATTCTGTTGCTGTCTGGTAGCTGTGACCCACTGTGCTGCTTTCTTGCAGCTTCCGTGGTACAGGGTTTCTAGCACGAGGTGGGCTGGTGTGTCCTGACTATCCAGCATGGAACTGAGTTTCTCAGCCTCTGCCTTTCTTCTAGAGCTTCATAGGAGCTTTCAGAACTACCGGGAAGGATGCAAAGGTGGCATAAAGTCCCCTTTTCTGCTCTTTGGCATCTGGAGCTTTCTGGTGCATGGTACCTGAAATTGACAGTAAAAGCAGGTTAATTCCTCAAATCAAATACGAAGAGTAGATGAAGCAGTGGAAAAACTGTGAGCGAAACCTCTAAATGGACCTTTGCTGGGGGATGGCAGTACAGAAAAGCGTTAGCTCTGGAGGTGAGATATTGCTTGGGGTGGAAGGGCTGGAGAGGGCGCAGGGAAAAATGCTTTCGAGACTGGGGATGCCAAACACAGTGTTTCACGTTCGGCTCAATAAATGAGCCATCAGAAGTAAAAATGACAGCAATTCTGCAGTCAATATAATGTGGCTGCAGGTTAAATAAATAGCATTTGAATGATAATAATTGCAAAACGACACTATTTCATCCACCACAAACATGCGGTTAAGCTCTCATTAGCTGAGACTACAGGCTTTACGGGAAGCGCAGACTCTGTGAAAGCAGATCTTGTTGGATTACGCTGCTATAGAAATTCCTGGACTGCTCTTGCAAGTGTTTAATAATGTGGCTGAGTAAGCTTGCTTAAGGGATGGCGAGGACGATCAGAAAGGCCAGCACCTTAAAATAGAGTTGGGTTCTTCCCCCTCCTCTCAAGTTCTGCATTTTTAGGTTCTCGGGCCTATCAGATCTTGCTTTTAGATCATTAAGTCTAAATTATAATCCAGAACCCTACAGCAAAACTTTTGTTTTGTTTGTTTTTTTGATATTTACATACAATATTTTTATGTATAGATGTACGCATAGAGCTAAATCCAGACAGAACTAGTGCAGGCTGTTTTGACTTTTGAGTTATACCCGAAGGCTGTTTAGTCCTGTCTCACAACCTTCCTCCCTTTCTTGTTCCCCTGCAAAATCAGGGTGCTCGACCTCTTTGGCCCCGGATTTGGGGAATTTGGTGAGCTCGGCACTGAGCCGGGTAGTGGTGATTTCAGAGTCTGCTGCAACATTGATCCTCACTTAACACAGTAATGAGAATCTGCTTTCCTAATCAGCTGGGGAAAAATCGTATTTTGCAGCTCTAGAAGGAGATGAGCTTTGTTTAACTGATAGACATGTGGTGGTTTGGAGAGGGTGGCATGATGCTGGCTTTGCTTCTCCTGGGTCTGCTGGCATGGATGAGAATCTCTTGAGTCCCTCCAGTTGTATCTTGTCCTTGTCTCGGCTTCTCATGTGTCCACTGGGACATACATATCCATATTTGAGAAGAGCAGGGTTTGCTTGTTTCTCATAAACCCCAGGGTTTCTATCACAAATGTTGGCATTTCCCCAGAGTAGGTGATGGTCTCTGGGGAACAACAAACCCTTGTTGAACCTCTGTCATCGTAGAGATGTGGAGCTTTACTCAAGATGGCTCCACCAAGCCTGATCTCACCCTCCTTACCTTTAAAGCATTTTTGACGGCAGGAAAGGTGCGGCGGGAAAAAAAAAAAAAAAAAAAACCCATAATTTCCTTTCAGTTCTTCACTTGGGAAGTTGCCTGGCGAGGGGAGCTGCCCAAATGCCTGTGGCCTCTCCTCTTCCCTTCGCCTCCGTCCTCGCCATCCCCGCTCTCCCCTCCTGGCTCGCCCGGGCCGGGGCTCCGCGCGGGTCCGTCTGCCTGATGGCAAATTGTTTTCTGATGGCTGGCTCGGTATAACTGAACTCAATTTGCCTTTCAAAAGCAGCTAATAGCCGCATTAAAAAATCCATTTTCGCTTGTGATTGAATTTGACGGTGGCTCAATCGATGAGCGAGGGGAGCGCTGCACGCGCCGTGCCCGCCGGCCGTCGCCACGGTAACGGTGCCAGCGCGCGCGGCCCCGTTAATCCCCGCGCGTGGCGGCCGCCGCCGGGCCCGCGGGCCGGCGTCGTGGTGGGCCCGGGCAGCCGCCTCGTCCCTGTCATGGGGCTGCCGTTGCCTTCGTGGCTCCTCTCCTGAGGCAGGAAAAAAGGGGATTTGTCGGCACGGCCTGAGGGGGAATGACAGGCCTCAGCGTCACTGCCATGGCCGAGCTCGTGAGGGGACGGGGGCTGTTTTGTGTGGGGCTGCCTGCATGGGGAATGGCAGCCAGGCCCTCCCGTCTGTGGGGAGCGGCCATTTCCTGCACCTTTGTGTTCCGAACTTGACAGGCCGAGGGTTTTGGCAAGAAGAGAGCAGCTGGAGTGGTGCTGGGGCCACCGAGAAGGGCGGCAGGGATGCGTTTTCTCCCCGGGGTAAATTCTGAAGCAAGGAAATGGAAATGCATGTGGGTTCTTTTACTTCTTTTAGAGTTCTTTATTTTATTTTTTTGGTAGAGTTCATCAGAATTTGAAAAATGAACGTGGCACTTTCCTACGTGACAATCAGAATGTTTTCTTTCAGCTATTGTTTGCTTTCCTCCTATTGTATTCTAAAATGAAATGGTTCAGTCAGGAATTTTGCAGTTTTTTTTCACTCTCTCTCTTTTTTTTTTCTCCTTTTTTCTTCTCCCCTTCTCCTTTCTCCCCTTTTCCAAGCTCAAGAGCAGTTTCCTGGGGGATTTCAATTAGAAACTCCCCCCTCTGCTCCGGCGCAAGCCTGTGTCTTGCTGTACCTGTCCACCTGTGGGCTGGCGCCGCTGCCATTTTGCTGATGTGCAGCAGCGCGTTCCCACCTCTGCGCTCCGATCCCAGGGATGTTATTCCTGGCCCCACGTTCCTAAAGCTTCCTTCAGGCCAAGGAATGGGGTCCGAGCTGCTAAAGAAAGGAGCCCCTTTGCCAATGTGTTGGTGTGTTCCCAGCAGGGAGCTTGCTGGAGCCTCTGAGTTGCCTTTAGTTGCAGGTTCCTTTTTGCATGCCTAAAGCACAGGCAAACAACCCAGGCTCATCTTGCAGTTTATTTCCATAGATTTGCACTAGAGAGAGGGAAGGAGAAAAAAAGGAGGAGGGGGGAGGAAAAAAAAAAGGGGAAGAAGAAAATGCAGAGCTCATTTTGAGCTAAAACAAGAGGAAAGCTGGGTGCCCTGGCCTCTCGCTTGAGCTGGCAACTGGAGTTCACCCCCGCTGGGGCTGACCCGTCCCTGCCCACTGCGTTTGATCCGAATGCCTTTGCAATGGCTGTCCGTGCTGCCGTGGGGACCTGCAGCTGCAGAGCACGATGCAGGTTGTGGAGCTCCCTCTCCGTTGTCTCTCCTCTGGGAGAGACAGAAGGGAAGGGAGCTTATGGGTCCCTTCCCATAGAAAGGAGACGTGCTCAGTTTCCATCCCCTGCACTGAAGACTGCTCTGCCCCTTGCAGAGGAAACAAGCCCGTTGCCATTAATTTGACAGGCCACTTCCACTGTCCCCATTTTTTTTCCACTCCTGGTGGCAGTGAGGATGATTTGTTTCTTCTGGGAGACGTGGGAAGCAAGAAAAAAACCTCTAACAATGGTGCCTGAGCAATCCATGGAGCTCAGGAGACAGCCTGGAGGGTCAGGGCTTTGTTTCCTGACAGGTATGGGGCTTCTCTAAACTGTAATTTCGTTGTCGCCACAAGTTGACATCTTTGTCTTGCGTCCCAGCACAACCCGCAGCGGAGCCAGTGAACGTGAGCGGAGCCACGGGCTCTGCCGCCCGAGTGGGCACAGCTCCGGTGCACGGAGGAGCTGGCTCTGGATTATCCTCTGGGACAAAGAGCCTTTCCTTATACTTGCGCCTCCCAAAATCAGATGGTAACACTTCAGGAAAATCATCAAATTGGACCACTTCTTGTTGATGAGTGTGGGCTGAATGTTGGCTCCTTTCCCAGGGAGTGTCTGCGTGGGCCCTGGATCGTGCCCATGTGGAGTATTGATGGACGGCCTGACCTTTCCGATGGTAATCGGAAATCTCTCAAAGGCACCACGTTCTCCCTGTGAAAAGCCAGGTTGAATGGGCTGGTGCTGTACGGAGAGGTGTGTGGGGCTGCCGTGTTACAGCAGCTGCCTGGATCTTTCTGGGAGATAAGCTGACCCCGACAAACCAGCTTGTGTCCATCTGGGATGTTCTTCATCTTCAAAGCCTTGCTGGACCCAGCTAGAGAACATGGAGCAGAACGGTTTCTTAGGGCTCCTTTTTATTGCACACACAGAGCAGCTGAAGTGTGATAAGCCAAGGGGAAGGCGATAGCTGCTGGGTCCGCTCCGTGTGCCGCAGCCGCGTGAGTGCGGTCCTTAGCCCTGGGAAGCTGCCCCTTGCCCAGGGCTCCTGGGAACGTGCTTGTGGCTGGTGTGGCTCCTGCAAGGAGCTGGCTGTGGAGCGCGGGATGTGCAGGCTTGGAGCGCGCAGAGCATGTTGATCACCGTTGCAATTAGGTCTGAGCAGAGACACTCAGCGCTAGGCACTGGGATAAAGACTAAGCTGGGCATAGTCTTTATCCCATCACTCGTGAAACAGTGAAGAAGTGGTCCCTCAGAGGAAATAGGCTATCAATATTAAGTAATTCGCTTGATGCAGAAGATATAACAATGCTACAGCAGGATGCTTGAGGTGGTGAGAAATCTGAGCTGAGGTTTATAATTTGTGATGAGGATTAACAAGCACTGAGCTCAGCGGAGGGAGCAAGCAGCTTCTTGGAGGACTGCTCTAAAACCAGTCTAAAACCAGTCACATTTGGTTGTGGCAAGTTTGAGGCCAGGCTGTCCTAGGCTAGAGGCCATTAAAGCTCAGCCCAGGTTTGCTGAATCCAGCTGCAGAAGCTGCTCCGGGGTGTTAATATTCCCAGCACTGCTGTCTAGCTCGACGCAGGATGGGTTTGTGTGACAGGGGATAAATCTTCCCCTGGTGCCAACTGGCATACCTCCATCAAAGTCAGCGAGGACAAGGAATATATTTCCTAGCACAGAGGCTCAGAAATTGCAGCTGTGGGCCCTGGTGTTGTCTGAAATAGGGGGAAAAATTGCCCAAATCTGGTGTCAATACTGCCGCCGATTGATTTGTGTTTGTTTACAGCAGTAGTCCTGGATCAAAGAGGGCTTTAGGACCTGACATGAGAAATGATTTCCTGTCTTACGTTGCTGTACAATTATTTGCAGATTCTTCTTTATAACTGCACATAGAGATGCTAAGTCATGAGATTAACAATATTGCAAAATTAAATTAAAGAAATTAATTTGGGAAAAAATGTGGAAAAAGTAGTGCAGGGCTGAGTTGGCATTATGATTAATTACAGATCAGCTGTTGCTCTGTGCCTGTGATAGGGAAGTTGTCTTCATTGCGCAGATTTGTGTTCACGCTGTGCAGGGCTAGAGAAGAGCTGGCAGAGGAGCTTAAAACCTCTCAGACAGAGAGATCAAACCTGGAAGGCGTTTTCCTGATGCCTTCCTCACTCCTACCCTTTGCCTTGGGCTTGTCTATGTGGTAAAGGACTTTTTGTCCATTAAATTAGTTTCCTGGAGAAATCAGGCCCTTGTGACTTCATTCTGTTCATCTCTCCCACCCTTTATACCCCAGTAACTTCGTAGCACATTAGGCAGTGTAAACCATACTGGAGGGGAGCATGGAGGTCTTGGAGAGGTGCTAGCTGGTAGCTTTCCTCAGTCGTTCTGTGGACTTTAATTCTTTTTTCAGTGCTTGCTCCATTTACTCCTTCCCTGCCCCTAAGTGAGCGTGACAAAGGAAGAGGAGTCAGTCACGATGCTGCTGGGACAGGGACCATTTTCCTGTCGCAGAATCATCCTGCAGCTGATAGGAAGGAGCGTTCCTTGCCTGCTGAGATGCATGGTGGTACCTCAACATGATTATAAAAAAGGGCCCAAGGAATAAAGATAATCTAGATATAAGCTATTGTTGTCTCCTGTGCTTTTTTTATTAGTGTCCTCTACCCTGAAAATTGCCTGTTTCCTCTTTCCGACTAAAAATTGCTGCTGACTCCTGATGATGCAGTCCTTGGTACTGGTAGAACAAATACCTCACTCCGGAGCCTCTTCCCTGGAGTTGCAGGCTGTCCTTCTGGCAGCAGAGCCCTAAGAAAACGCAGGGAAAAGCAGGTTTCAGAGATGCCCACAGGTCCTGCCCGCTGAGGAGGAAGAGCTGTTGCACGGGGCGCGTTATTCCTGCCTAGAGCTCGTTCCCGTCTTGGCAAGCGAGTTGCCGGTCGTGCCCGGATCCCGTGGGGCAGCAGGCGTGCGAGGAGGCTCCGCTGCTTCCCGCGTCCGAGCCGGGATCCTCGGGGTTTGGCAGCTGCCTCCTGCCTGGGCAGAGCTGCCCGCACGGCGGGCAGGGCTGCGCCGGGGCTGCCACAGGATGGGCCGCTTGGAAGGAGCCTTTGAAGGACTTTGAAGGCGGCAGTGCTGGTTGCGTCTTGGGGACGAGGTGTCCTATGTGCCCTGTATCCGCAAGCTCCTTCCCAGCGGGGCAGCCGTGCCAGGAGAACTCGTGCCATTTGGCCAAACAAACGGAGCAGAGCATTTTGTGAGAGACAAAATGTTCTTTTTGAGGGGGAGCAGGAGCAAATCCTCGTGCTGGATTGCTCACTCGTCTATCGGCTTTAATACGGAGCTACCAGCAGGGTGGCGTCTTAGCTCTCTGGTAAGACCAAGTTTAACGTAGACAGGAACCACATGCGTGTTTTTGAGCTGCATTAAAAGATCATCATTGTTAACCTGTTTCACTCATGGCCCAATGCAAGGCTATGGAAATGTTTGGGGCTGGGGCCTGATGCATTTGTTTGTTTTTTTTCTGCGTATGTGGTAGGAAAAGAGCTGGAAATGTGCGGCTTTGTGGAAAGAAGAGCACGAAGGCAGCTTCTGCACGGAGAGGGCTGTGCTCAGCGCAGCCTTGCAGTTCTAATCGCGCCGTTGATGGCCTGATAAAGTGAACGTTGCTGGGAACCTTTTCATTAAAAGGAAGGCGCGAGGATTCATCGCTGTCGCTAAATGTGTTAAAACGTGCCCAGAGGAGGCGTGGGAAGGGCAGCCTCCCATGGAAGTGCTGGCGTGTCACCAACGCGGCTGCTGCCCGGGAGGGTGGCAGGGGGCCGTGCCACCCGTTTGAGATGGCTTTCTGCGTTGTAGCCCCGGTTGTTGGATCTGAATAGCTCTGAGCGGTTCATGAAATGCCATCACTGCGTGTGTGCGCTGTGTGTAAGCTCTCCCCGGGGGCAGGAGTGTGTGTTTGAATGTCTTGTTTTGATAGGGCATTGCTGCTGGATTTAGCATGCACAGAACTGCAGTCTGTGCCTGGGATCTGCCTTTATACGAGGATGAAGAGAGATGAACCATCCTCTTATTTCAGCTTCAGAAAAACACATTTGCCTTTTCCTTTTTGTGTGTGTGGGAAGGGATTGTTGTTATTTTTATTTACTGTGTTTGGTTAAGCACTAGTCAAAGATCTGGGGGGTTTTTGCATGTCTAGTCCTAATTACAGCATGGGCATGTTTGCTTTCTCCAAGAGGCTAAGCTCCAAAGCAATTTTCATCCGTGCCTTTGTTTTCATTCCCCTGCAAAGAGAGAGATCTGAGCGGCTGTCTCGGATGCTTTGCTCAAAGTGGCGAACGAGCCCTACTGAGAAGGGCAACTGAAAAGAGAGATTAATTAACCTGGCCTTTGTGGGCTTTTTAAATGGGGAAAGAAATCCTTCTCAAACTGCTCCTTGCTTATTTAGCTTGTAAGGAGCTGCCTAAGCTCCAGCTAGGTCTTAATCCAATCCACTTTTGATGAGGCTAATTGGCAGCAGTTTGCTAGCCCCTCTCTGGGTGACCTTCTCGTCCTGGGTGGCTTTACCAGCTGTGGGCCACGATGATGGAGAAATGCACTTGTCCTCTCTCCTGCTACACAACAGACAATAAAAGTCTCTTGGTTCAGTCCATTTATCTTGATAATCCCAAGAAGGTGCTGTCTAAGCCTGGGGAGAGGAACATGGAGCAGAGATGGTCGTGGAAAATGTCTCCTTTGCTCCCAATGTATTTACAGTGCGATCTAATTAAATGAAGTCTGGGTAGCTCAGATCCATTGATTTTCATCAGTGGCAACCTTGATATGTTATCAGAAGTGAATAATCCCTTCTCTGTAAAGCAGACTTTGATGGATCAATAGGAGAGAACATGCTGTATCTCCTGGCAGCTTCATCAACCTTGGAGGGAGGACTCTGAAGGGCGGCGGCGTTCCTGTTCCCCACTTCCAAAGCTTCATTACTCCCTTCTCCTCGGTTGCTTCCTCCTGTTTGTCACTGGCACACGCTGCTCACCAACCCCCAGCCTGAGCTTCCTCGTCTCCGTGGAGGATCTCGTCCTAGTGGTTCCTTCTTGCCCCACAGCGCAATCTCCTTGAAATGATCTCCTCGGTTCAGCTGAACATTAAGTGCTGGATACGTCACTTGCTGCAGCGATGCGTGGTCAAAGCTCAAAGCAGAAGGCACTTGGGACAGAAAGGAAGCACTTTGAGGTGAGAAGAATTAAGAACCATCAGGGCTGTTACAACCTCTGAGCTCTGCTGCTGAGATTTCTGCCAACATGCTCTGTTTTGAAGACTTCATGCAAGGTGCTCCTGGGAGCGAGAAAACACTGTGCTTGCTGCAAGCTGTCTTGATACAAAATAAGGGCACGTTGGCCACTAGCTGCATGAGCAACCACTTTGTGCCGCTCTCTAAGTGCTTATACGTCACTTGGAGCCTCGTGCACCGCTACAAATACTGTGATTATTCGTAACAGTCGCACACCACGTGTAATTTGAGGCCGAGTGCGGGAGCGGCCAGGTGCAGAGGTCTGGCCTGAAGGGTCCTGTCAGCACTGTGGAAACCCTTCCCCGTGTCTCCACTCGGCTCCATGAACGTCTTTAAGGGCCCTCGGAGCCCCTTGTTTGTTTGCGTTTCCCCCCTTCCCAGCCCCGTTCTTGTTCTCATCCTCATTTCCCTCCCTCTGTTCTTGGAGCGCATTATCAGAACGCTGCGATCCGCAAGGTGAAGTCCTCGGAAGCATCAAACCTGGTGGGTGACAAAGGGCCCCTGAGCTGCTCGCATCTCATCTCCCCGAACGAGACACGGAGACACAATCAGAGTCAATGCCACGCTTATTGTAAAATCTTTACGGCGTGTCTCTGCAGCAGCTCCGAGGGGACGCCGGCTCGCGAATGTGTTTCTCTCTTTTTGAAGCTTGCCAGCTGGGACGCTGCAGCCGGCCGCCTCGCCGGGGTCTGCGGATCCCGCGCTCCCGCTTCTGTGTGCAGCTTTTCTTCCCTGGCCTCTGAGAAACCCGGGAGAGACCAAGCGTTACTAGAAAGCCTCCAGACCTGTGGATTGGCAGTTTGGTCTCCGGCCTTGATCTGCTGCAGCTGTTGGACTTGGCTGTCATGCTAAGCTGGAGAGCTGGAGCTTTTGGAGCATCCTGGATCCTGCAGCACTGCAGGAGCTTGGGGGGCCTCTGGGGAGGCAGCTGGGAGAGGAGGCTCCTGATGTGTTTGCATCCTTGGTGCTTTTGTGCGTTTAGCTCTGAAGGTCCAGCTCCAAGGAGCCCCTACAGCTCCTGTGCGCCCTGTGTTTATTGCATGGGCTGCAGCAGCCTCCCGTGCGCCCCTCCGGCACCGCTGCCCGCCGCGGGGTGGGCACCGCTCCCACCCCGTTCTCCCTGCATGGGGTGCGCCTGCACGAGGCGAGATAAGCGAAGGGTGGGTGCAGAGAGTGAGTAATTGGAGGCCAAGAGGCAAAAGTGTCTGACAGCACAGGATTGATTTGAAGGTTTTCACTGGAAAACTTGCAAAAAAAAAAAAAAAAAAAAAATCAATGCTTATTCCCTAGGCCCGGAGTGTGTTTACTGTATTCAGCAGCCAGCATTAAAAGTGAATTCCAGCAATTGCAATTACAGCTTTCTCCATCTTTGCCATCCCCCTTCTCCCTCCCCCAGTCCCCGCTCCGTCTCTTTCTGGCTGCATTTCCTCATGTTTTGGAGCCTCAGGCAAAGCTAATGCAGTCAAACTGAGAGTGGTTTTCTAAATTGCCAAGCCCACCTTCCCCCTTCCCTTCGTCTCCCCGGGGATCCTCCTTCTCCTGAGCACTGTCAAACTCGATTCCACTCAGAGGGGCCTCTGGAGCGAGGGCTGGGGCCCGCGCTCCCGTCAGGAACACGCGGCCTTTTGAGGCTTCCCAAGCTCCTGCAAATCCAGCCTTCCACTGGGAGCTGCCCAGGCCCTCGGCTCCCCCATAAGCCTTTCTGACTGGTCCCAGTAGAGGGCACTGGTGCCTGCCTGGTTCCTCTTCATTAACCTCTAATTAACGAGCAGGTCTTGCCCTGGACAGTGCAAGGGCAGGGGTGTTCCCCGGCTTGCAGGGGCTGCGCTGCAGCACCGGGTACCAGCCGCATCCCCAGCGCTGCCCGCGGGCGGGCGGCTCGCCGAGATGTCCCTGGAGAGGTTCCCGGAGGCGTCTTCTCCTCTTGGCCGTGCGGATGGAGCTGTGGGCCAGGGAGCCGGATCCCTCCCTGCTCCGTGTGCAGCGCTCGGGAGCGGGACGCTGGGCTGGGCATCGCGTGGGAGCTCTCGGAGCTGCTCCGAGCGCGTGTGGGAGTCCAAAGGGTTTCACGTGGAGGCTCCGCTGCGCTTCCCGCGGGGGCTTCATTCCCTTCCTTGCACGTGTACAGCAGTTAGGGCGGCACAAAGTCCCTGCACAGGGACCTGTGGTGATGGAATGCGGAGTTTTTCCCCCTCTTAAACTCAAATTGAGGAGCTGGTCTGAAGAAGAGGGATGACTGATGGAGCCAGGGATGGGCTCAAGGGCAAGTTGTCCCCCACTTGTAACTTGGAAAGCTCTGCTAGAAAAATTCCTGGCCCAAAAAAAGGGGAGAAGGCATCAAAAGGCCAGGTATTTGGCCCCTCAAATCTGCCGTGAGTCCCAAGTGCTTTGCCAAATTTGTCTTTTAATTCCACACCCTGGGCTGGAGAGAAGTGAATTTTTTTTTCTTCATTTTGAAGGACACAGAGTTGGACATTCTGAAATGGTCTCTGTGACGGCCTGTCATGAGTGAATTTTATGCTCAGTTTTCCTTGGTTAGCTTTGCAGGTGGAAAATTCATGCCGAGCTTTCAAATGAAGCCCGTGCACCTATTTGCATGTTAAACCCTCGGCCAGGCCTGCGCCGCAGTCCTGCTGCAGACCCTTTTGCCCAGTCTGAGTTGCCGACACCATGTACGGAAACAGGGCGTCGATTGTCCCGAGCGGAGCCGATAACGTGTTATTCCAGGGTCACTGCTGGAAGCGGCACATGCTCCAAACCTTCCCCCAAGGCGCCGTGGGAGACGCAGCTAAGTCAAAATCTGCTTTTTCCAGGCAGCAATGCAGGAGTGTTTGTTTTCCCGAGTTTCTCGAGTAGCTGAGAGTCACCACGCATGGCAAATGAATATTGACTTGAGCGCAGTTGCCAAGGCAAGACCCTGGCGAAGCTCGGGAATTTCCTTTCCAGCCGACTGCGGGAGCAGGCGATGAATCAGGGCCGGGCTCTGGATGCGTGTGCCCTTCTTTAACGCTTTCCTTGCTTGTGTGTGCCCGGGACAGGGAATGGAAGTGCTCCCGTGGCCTCTTGGGTGCCTTTTGCTGCACAGAAAAGTGAAACTCGAGTGGTCAAATTCTCTTCCAGCTTGGAAGAAACAACTTTGTTGGCCTATGGAGAAACCAGATGAGCGCAGGACCAGACTGCTCGGCCAGGTTTGCCATCCGATGCCGTTTCCTTCCTTCCTCGCGATTCCTGCTTCTCCCTCGCGGAGAGGTTGTTTGGTGCCAGACAGCACCGAGCAGACAGTCCCCGGAGGGCTCTGCTATGCATGCATAAACACAATGCTAAATAGCTCTGGGATGGATCGGGGAGGGATTCGGAGTCACGGAGCTCTGTGCATCCTCCATCTCTGTACAATAACCCATCCTCTTCACTTCCTCTCCCTCTCCTTTCTGGTGGAACCAAAGAGTGAGAAAAGTGCCCTGATATTAACTTTGCAACGGAGTAAACCCAGCTGTGTTTGCAGGAGATTTGCCTGGCTTTTCCCTGGGAATGGAGAGCAAGCCAGGAGAAAACCATTGATTTTCTGGGATCAACAAACAGCTGGAGCTTCTGTGCGCACCCAGAGCGTGTTCCCCTCAGTGTCCCCCGCTCCTCGGCGGGCTCGGGGACGCTCGCTGCTCACGAAGGCTCTCGGGAGCATTAGGCTCTCTGGGTGCGTAGGTGCCATCCCCGAGCAGCACTTGTGAGAAGAGGCGATCCGTGTCGCCAACGAACCGCCCGGTTCGTCGCAAATTGATTTCCGATGGCTGCGGGACCCGACTCGGAGGCTGTCGGAGCGGAAAGCTCCGCTCTGCATGGAGATGGGGACAGAGGTAGAGACTGTTGCTCTTAAGAGCCAGGAGAAAACGTAATGAGCCCTCTGGGTCTTCTGGCTTTTCTTTCTCTCTTTCCCCTCCCTATGCTGCTCTTTGTGCCCTGTGACCGTAAATACCCCCCTGCCTCAGGCTTTTCTGTTCATGGACCAGCCTGTGGTGCCAGCTCGAGTTTCCTGATGGAAGAAATGGCCTCTGCAGAGGCTGGAGAGATTCTGTGGGTTGGATAAAGCAAGACTGGCCTTGTCTGGGGGGATCTGCTCGTGGCTTTTTCCCAAGTACGGACCTGGGTAGCACTCAGACACAGAGCTGGGTTTTGGACAGCTTGGTTGCAAGAGGCAGGTCTAAGCACAGCCCGTGCCTGGGTGGCAATGTGCTTGCACAGCGTGTGGATAATTTAAACTGAAAAACGTCACCAGAACAACTGGAGTGGTCTTTTGGCTCCAGGGATTAAACAAATCCCCTCCTTCTCTTTCCAAGTCTTTTGGTTTCGGTGTTGGCTCTGTGTCCGTGCACAGTAGGACCGAAGCCAGATGGATGCAGCCCCAGCTCCTGCCTGTGCCTGGCAGGTGCCTCCAGGTCTCAGGTGTCTTTGTGGCTTGTAGTTAACATCTGATTGGCACAGGCAGCTTTCCCTGGGTTTAATTCTCCTGCAAAGTCACCTGGCTTTCCCAGTTTATGAAATCCGTATGTTTTGCTTGAAGGAAACCTGCTGTTTTCCCCCTCCTCGCAGCCCTCGGAGGGCTGCACACTGGCTGCTTCCTCTGTCCTTGGTGCAAGCTGGGCACATCCAGCTGCTGAGCGCTCTGGAAGATCCCTTGGAAGCATCCAGCCCTCCTGAGCCCGAGTGCTCTCCTGGGAAAATCCCCTTGGAAGCTCTGCCGGGATGCGGGGAGAGCATCGTGTCCGTGCACGGATTGGCCCTGCTGCTGCTTCCTCCTCACTGGCTCGGGCTGTGCCAGGGGTATCAGACCTGCCCGTTAAAGAACTTTGTCACTGGCACCTTTCCCTCTTACTGGCTGAATAAGGAATGTGGAAACAGAATAGGTGGTAGCAGAAAGAAAGCAGCCTCCTAGAGCAGGCGATGGCTGCAGGATGCAGGGGATGCAGAGCACCGATAAATCTCAGTGCTGGTTTTAGCTTTGCATCTATTTTATGCCGCCTTTTTTTTTTGTTTTTTTTTTTTCCCCTAAGGATCATATCCTAACAGACGGGCAGTGTAAATGGGAGCATCAGTCACTGGGCTCTGGAGAAGGGTAGGGTTTTGTCAGATACCTCCGAGCTGAGGCCTCTGCCCTCGGAGCGCTGTGGTTTTCCCTTTGGGTGTCGTGCCTGGCTCGGGAGCGCTGAGCCGGCGCCCGGGACCGCAGCTCCTCGGCAGATGCGGAGCAACGTGTAAGTACATCTGAACGGCAGGTTCCATTGGAAGTGGGCTGAGAGATTAAGATGTCCTGCCTTGCGGGGAGTGACTTTATAAATCTCCATGCGTGTTCACGGAATGTTGCTAATCACCGAGCTTGGTCTAGATTGCATGGACCGTTTATTTGAGAAATCTCTTTCTCCAGGCAGTGAGAGCCTGGCTCAGGGAGACCTCCTTGGGGTTAATGTTGCTTCCCGTTGTCACAAAGTTCTTGGGTTTCCTTCCTCTTCTGAGGCTGTTGCATGGATCTCTTCCATGTGCTTGTGAGCCTGTCCTTTGAAGATCATTCCAGGAGCAGCTTTGGGGACAAACAGAGACCCAGAGCTGATGTGAGACTCTGGGAATCATGTCCAAGACGTGATTAGGGATGCTTTGAATTCCCTGAGGGTGCCCATTGCCATCCTTTTGGTGGCTTTAGCAAAGCCCTCGGGAAGCCCCTTGGGTGTCACTCTGCTGTGCTGAATTGCAGTGGTATAAGTGATCTAGGAGCCCTTAAATATGTTGCCCTTGGCATCTTTCTTTAGCATGAAATGGTCTTCAAAGGATCAGAGCAGGCTGAGTAAGAGATCTCCTCGTTGTTGGCTTCTATTTTTTCCCCTCTGCTTATTTTCTCCTGCAAGCATTAATCTAGAAATTCCCCTCGGCCCGGGCTGGATTGATGGTGCTGGGACAGTCGGCTGTGTACTGCTGCCGTTAGTGGTTTTAAAGGCAGTAAAGTTGGATCCTTGAAGTGCTGTCAGTAATCATTTTTATGGTGGTCAGGTTGCTCATTAGCACACTTGTTTTCAGATATTTAAGCTGGAAAGAAATCTATAGTCCTTGCATTTTTAACTTGATAGCCACTCAATAGAACAAATAGAGTTGGAAATTAGAGCAAAGCTGGGCTGGAATAGTCCTGAACGCTCACCTCTTGCCCCAGAGGTCTATAGAGACAAGTGCTTTAAGAACACAGCTTGGGGAGAGCATATATATTTGCCAGCTTATAGAGGAGTTAAAACACAGAGCTCAGGTTTGCTGCGGTGGTTGGAGCTGGGGCAGAGGCAGCTCTAGGACAGGTAGGTTGAGTTTTTGTCTTGAGCCTTGGTGAAGACCAAAGGCTGGGTGAGACATCCTAGTTCTTGGGTCCTGCATCAAAAGGAACAGCCTAAAATGGAGCATCAGGAAGGGGGAGGAGACAGTGGCTCCGTTTTGCCTCCAATCCAGGTCTGCTTTCGCTGCAGTAAGTCTACTGAGGGCACAGATCTCCCTGCATCTCCCATAGGTCTCTGCAGTCACTGCTGTGCTGAGTTCTCAGCGCTCTGCACCAGCAGGCCTGGCCTAGCTTGTTGCCTCTCCTTCCTTCCCGATCCTGAAGCTGAGGCCGGAGCTGCTACCCCCATGTCTGGGTGTCCCTCTTGCAGCATCCCGTGGGATGCCGCGTGCTGCGGTGCGGAGCATCGGGATGGGTCACCCCAGGCAAAAAACCAGGAGAGGGCTGGGAGGAAAGCTTGTTTTTTGGGGGGTTGTGGAGTGTTTGGGGTTGAGGCTGGAGGGAAGGTGCTGTGCAGATGCGAGCTCATTAGAAGCTCGTTATCATTATTTACCTGCTGAGCCTGTCTGTCTCTCTAAATAGCATTAGTTGGCAGTCTATTTATCCGTGTGCCCCCCTTGCAGGACACCAGCTCCCCACTTCGCCAGTCCCCATGCCCCAGGCCACGTGCCATGGCTAGCATGGAGGGAGAGGTGGTTGCGTTGTGCCCTGCCTTTAGTTCACTCTCTGCTTTGGGGGAAAACTCGGGCTTTCTGAAACCTTAAGAGGCCAAGGGGTGACCGGGCAAGGTGCCTTTCCCCTTGGTAGCCAGTTGTCCGCGTGTTCCCTCTGCAGCCGAGGTGGCTCGAGCCCGCGCGGCGTCGTGGCTGCCTTGCTCCGAGGAGGTAATTAATGTGGAGAAGTTGAAAAATCTGCCTTGCACTTTTTACAGCCTCCAGCCCTATTAGCCAGGACATTTGGAGTCCAGGGAGGGCTGTTTCTTGCCGCAGTAGATTGCAAGTGGATTGAATTTCATTACGTTGTTAATTAAAAGGAAAAGAAAAAAAAAAGAAAGAAAGATGGGGGAGGAGAGGTGGCGGAATTGTTGAAACCCAGGAAGGAGACTTGAAAGCTCTTGGGTATTTTGCAGCACTTCCTTCACACATATTGCTTCAGCATTTTGTTCCCCCCAACTTACTCTCTTGAGGTGCGTCCCAGGGGCTTGCGTGTCCCAATGCTGTCTTGGGATCCCGAGAAATGAGCCCAAATATTTTGTCTAAAGACCGGAGAGCAAAGAGAGAAGGGGCTGAGCATGCAGGGCTGCAACTGGAGCAGCCCAGGCATCCCCGGGGAGGAGATGCAGGGAGCAGCCGCGGAGCCGGCGGCTGAAATATCCCTGGGTGCTGGAGCGCTGCAGAGCTGGTGAGAGCACCCTGTGCACATAGGGGTGTTGCTGGTGGGCTGTTGCAAGCACCCTGTGCCCCTGTGCACATAGGGGTGTTACTGGTGGGCTGTCACGAGCACCATCGCTTGCCCGGAGCGCTCCGTGTGCCCCTTGCTTTGCAGCCCGGCCCTGTGCCCTGTGCACTCAGCCGCCCGCTGCCGCCGAGCCCTTGTGCAAAATGTCCCTTGTCCCCTAAGGAAGCGATAAGCCCTGGTAATGCGCCAGTGACCGGCAGGCAGGGCAGCACCGGGACGGCAGCGCGTTGCCGCAGGGTGGTGCCGCGGCAGGCCTGGAGCCACGGGGATGGGCTGCAATGTGCCTGGGGGTTTGCAGCTGCCTGCCAGGCTCTGTTGGCTTAGCCGGGCGTAATTGAGAAGGAATGGAGGAGGGAAGAGCCAGGGAGCGAGCACGTGTTTTCCTTCTCCATGGGCTCTCCCAGCCCTGCTTTGCACTGGGAAGCAGGTATGAACCTGCTCTGAGGTATGAACCTCAGAGAAGAATGTAGGACAAAAACAGGAACGGTACAATGAAGTATACACGTGCAAAACTTATTTTTCCCAGCTGTGTTTGCACACAGCAGTGCCTAATTTGCTGTGCAAGAGGGAGAAGGGAGAGGAAGTTGTGACTTAGTTTCTTGTCTGACCTTGCCTGATCATCTCCTTGGGGATGGCTGGTCCATGGCCTTCTGCAGAGCCCGTCTTTGCTTTCCACACTTACAGCTGTGCAGAACAGCTCATCAGCACGAGTTTGGATCCCTGGAGACTCCCCCATTCCACTGCTGCCTTGCACAGTGCGAGGATGCAGAGGTTCCTCTTGGCACCAGGCAAGTCCGTCCTGGTTGCGTTGGGCCTCTCCTTGGACCCATCCCACGGCTGCAGGCTGCTGTGTGGAGGGAAGCTCCCCTAGCCCCATTGCCCGGGTACAGCACTGCAGGCAGAAGAGCAAATGGGTGACACTTCCACCCCTAACAGTGACGCTCTGCCGTCCCCTCCGCCTGTTCTGCAGTGCGGAGCCACCAGCCTGTCAGCGCTCCGGCGTTTTATGGCCCTGCCAAACACCTAGATCATGGTGACACGTACGTAATTACATATTGGAGGATGAAGCGCCCAGTACCTCCTAAATGTGTCAACATGATTTGAGAGGTTGGGGCTCGGCTGGACTTCTCCCGTGTTGGATCTCAGACTGTAATCACGGGGGCGTTCAGAGGATCAATAAGCTCCGAGCAGCCCGTGGCAGGTGAGTGGCGCGGGCGTCGGGTCGGGGATGCCGATGGAGATGATGCAAAAGTTGTTTTTGGAATTTGTTGCTCTTCTTTCTTGATGAGTCTCATTGCACTGAACCAGGAGGAGGGGAGACCTCGTGGCAGTGCCAGCGCTCCTCCAAGAGCTCTTTGGGGCTGGTGAAGCCAAGACCTGCACCGGCTGGGCCTCGTCTCACCAGGTTATCAATCAGAGCCGGCGTTTGGGGCTGCAGGAGGAATCCAGCAAGCACAAAAGGGCCCCGTTGCACCCGTCTCATTTCAGGTATTAAATTCCTTTCCCCACCATGGAATTTCTGCTCTGGTCCCATGTCTCTCCTGCCACCTGTGGCCGCACCAGCCCTATGGCCACTTCGTGCTGAGGTTTGTCACCCTCTCCTGCGGCTCCTGTGCCAGCTCTGCTGGCCTGAATTACCAGGCGCCACTTAAGGGCAAAATGCATGCAAACAAATTGGATGTTTCTAAGTGCAAATTGGATTTTCAATTGCTCAAGATTTAAAGTGGTAATAGTGCAAAATAACGTTATTTTTAAGGTGTCTGTCTTTGGCGTTTTTCTTTTATGTGTGTGTTATCTCGGATTAGAGCTTTTGTGTGGGGAGCGCTTGGAAGAGGTCCTGGATTTGGGCTCTTTGGGCAAGTTGAGCAAAACGGTGAGGGATTTTCCTACCTTCCTCCTTACATCGCACAAGGGAGGCAGATCCTTTGGGTGCTCCCCTTGCAGGGCAAGGGGTGGATGAACCTTTATGGCCTGGAAGGAAACCTGGTGCCATGAAACAAGCTGTGGAGCGTCTGGCTGTGGTTGTTCCCCTTTCTGGGAAGCCGAGGTGATTCGCTGCTCTGCAAGGAAGCCCTATCTGCTCCTGGGGAGCTGTTGCGGGGATCCTGGACCTGTACCCAGTCTGTGTGAATGAAGCTCAGCCATGCTCCAACCTTCCCCTTCTCCTCCTCCTGCTCTTTGCGCTCTCCGTTTCCACTAAATCATCTCAATCGGCTCCGCTTGGCGCTCGGAAAGCCGCGTTCGGGGATAATGGTTGATCTTTTATGACATTTACCACCACTCATGTCAGCGCTGGTGCCTGTTTAATTCACTTGTTGCTATGCCATCCATCCATCACCACAAATGTTAGAACAGTGATCCGTCGCCGACATGGGGAGCCGGCACCTGCATCCCGTCTGGCCCGGGAGAAGCGGCGATGCCTCCGAATTTAGGGAGCAAAGGGCTGCTAAAGGGCATCTCTGGCCTTCGCCCCTGTGAGGATCTGGTCGAGGATTTACTTGCGGTCTTGCTCCATCTCTGTCTCGTGCCTCCCCTACATGACTGCATGTGTTAATTAATGCATCTGTGCCCTGAGTCATAACCGGCTAATTGGGACAGGGAAAATCCCAGCTGCCGGTCAGGGCAGCGAGCCGGGATCCTTCCCTGGCAGGTTCGGGGGCTCCTTCCCCCTTGCGTGGAGCTCTTAGCCGATGATAACTGTAATTAAAAGCCCAAGTTCATGAAATGCTAATGTGCCTGCAGGCAAGTCAGTGCCAGAGGGATGAGGGTTTTTCAGGACCTGGAATAACCCCGTTCCCTACGGAAAGCTCAAGTTGCTGCCCAAAGGTAGTGGGAAGGACCCACCTTGGGTGTAAGATGGGGGCAAATCTGGGGTGTCTCTGCTTGGTTTGCACCCCTCGGCTTTGGTGTCTTTGACCAAGGGGCTTCCCTCTGCTCCCAAGAGATCCTGGCCATTTCTTCCCAAAGGGAAACCGGGACTCTCGCCCTGGGCCGGTTGGTGCTCCATCCAGGGTGGCTCCTGGCTGCTTTCACCCCCAGCGCTGCTGCTTTCGGGTTGCATTCCCTGGAGAGACGCTGCGTTGTCCCGTCTTGCCGGGATGGGTTTAAGGCTGCCGTGGCAGCACGGAGGGACGGTGCAGCGAGCGGAGCAGAGGAGAGATGAAATAGCGGCCGGGGGCTCAAAGGAGACCGCGAGAGCAAGTGCTTGTGCCCGATTCCCTAAACTCTTGAACACCAGGATTTATAATGGAAAGGCTGCCAGAGCCGGAGTCTAGCAGGGTGAGTAGAGCTGCTCTAATGGATATTAAGTGATTTGCGAGCCTGCTGCTTGCAAACACAGCTGTAAATAGCGCGAGAGGAGCGGGGAGCCCAAGGAAAGAGGCTCCGGCTCTTTAGCAGAGTGGTGTGAAAAATGGGGCAAGGTTCCTGCGCCAGGCTCGGGAAACAAAAGCCCCGGCATCTATTTTCATATCTTTTATGTCCTCCTTGCACTTAATCTTGTTTAGCTCCGCAATTAAATTTTAAGACGCGTAAGAGTGTTCGCTTACACACTTGGATTCTTCACAGATTGAATTATTTAATAGAGTGTGGAGCAGCTCCATGATCTCGGAGCTATGGCACCAAAGGCAGCCGAGCAGAAAATTAATAAACACTGCCTGGCGCCCGGGCTCCCGCGCCGCTTCCCTCCCCTCCGCGCGCAGCCCTTCCCCTCCGCCTTCCCCTCCTCTCCCTCCTGCTCCGTGCAGCGTTCCAGCCTCCCTCGCGGCTCTGCTCGTGCCCTGCATCCCGTGGGCTGCGGCTTCCCAGAGCTCCGTGTCCCGCTGCCTCTGTCCCACCAGGAGACACGAATCCTGCAGGGCCAAGGGCTCTGCAGTGGGAGTGTTTTGGGAATGTGCTGTTGGGTGCTGGGGGTGGATGCTTCCCTACTGACTCTTCCAGCCACGTTCACTGCAACCTGCAGCTCGTGTGTCCTTGGATGCAGCTTCATTCCCAATGGGAAAACCCTTCGGGCGAGGGGAACAGTGGAGGGAGGGCCTGGTCTGTGATCAGGAGCAAGTGGAATTGCAAACGCCGCTGCCTTCCTCTCGCTCATCCTCCCTCCTGCGAGCTGCAGGGGGCAGTTCCCCCCGGCTAAGCAGCGCACTCAGCCAGCCGCGGCTCCGGCGCTGGACGGGGCTCAGCAAAGGGCAGTGCAAAACCAGGCAACGAAATCCATCAAACTGCCTGGTGAACAAGGGCATGTGCTTACAATGCACCTGGGCCCGGGCGGATTATCTGAAGGAAAAAAAAAATCATTTTGCTCTTTCTTTTCTCCTTAAATGCCCACTTCTAGGTGGAAAGATGGATAAAGAGGTTTGGAAATTGCTGCTGCGGAAGGGGCCTGGCTTCCCCGTACTGGAGGCACCAGTGGTTTTGCTCCCTTGTTTCTTGTCTGGGATGTGCTTGGGATTTTGGAAGGGGGCATCCGCTGCTCCAAGTCTCAGACCATCCGAAAAAAGCATTCAGTTGCCAAAGTCTGAATGGGAAATTTTAGAATAGAAATTCCCACATGTCCCAGAGCATTATTCTCTTTCCAGAAGCCGCCTTTCCAGGCATTTTGGTAGGAGCGAGGGCTTGGAAGCATTGGGGTCAGGCGGGGAGGCTTGCCTGCCTTCGCAGCAGGGTGGAAATAGGTCTTGTGCAATGGAAATTCAGCAGGGAATAGCAGGGACACAGCTGAGAAGCAGCTAAAACACCTCTCTAATTGCCAGTCAATAAACTAGAGAAATGGTGCCCTGGCTGCAACTCGCTCTTGGGGAAAAAAAAAATCCACAAGATTTGTTTCATGATTAGAATGAGATTTTATTTGTCCAGCTTCCGAGCTTGCCTCCTTTTCCCATTTTCCCGCCCCGTGACGCGTGGGTTTTATGAAGTTATCACCTGCTCAGGGGCTCCAAACCTCTGGGAGAAACTTTCGGCTCCACAGCCCGCCCGACACTAATCTGCTGCGTAATTGAATCATCAGTGGGAATATTATTTGGCTTCTTCGAAGCAGTTCTGTTTACCAAGTGATATTTTTATTAGCTTTTGGTGCAGCAGCATTTCCCCCTTCTCCTTTTGTAGTAATATTATTTCCTCTCTTTTAAGAGCACAGCTCCGTATTGATGCTTTTTTGGGGTTTCTGTCGCTCTTAAAAATCTTCTGTGTAGCTGCCAATTGCCCTGCTCTCTAACAGAGCTCTGTCACCTCTGCAAGGAGGAGGAATTAAGGGACTTGACCAAGGGGGATTTATTTTTTGCTTGTAAGTTGGTTCTGGCCCCGCAGTTTGGCTCGGTCTAGGTTGCAGGTGTTGCAGATGTTGCAGATGTTGCAGGTGGCTGGGGCGGCACCGGCGCGCTCCTGCCCCAGGACATTGCTCTGGAATAGGGAAAAAAGCCCTGGATAAATGTACTGCCCATGGGATCAAGGAAGCAGCTCCAGGGCTGAGCCGCCGCAGGAGGGATTTGTGGAATCCTGCGACTGCCTGAATCCGTCTCAATTATTGGCAGCGCTTCCCCATAGCACTAAATAAAGTAAAATAAATAAGGAAAGCAAAAGGCAATATAAAGCAGTTAGGGAGGATCAGTGGTGAATTGAATAATTCATTCAGAAAAGAAAAGGAGCTATTTGCCATGTCAGTCTTATCTTGATTGTATTTATAGACAGGAACTTTTGACAAGGAAATTACCTGTAAATTCTTCTTCTGCTTTTTTCTTTTTTTTTATCCTCCTTCCCAGAAAATAACTGGCAAGAAGATTTCCTGCAGGTTTTTTTTTCTCAGGCAGTTTGATGGATTTCTGTATAGAACATGCAGTCTTGCGACCTCGCTAGGAGCCCGGGGGAAGCTTCGGCTTTGATGGAAAACCAGATAGTGGGAGATGGAGGGAGCTGAGTCGGAGCAGGTAAGAAGGGCCGGAGGCTGCTGCTCTATGGAGGGGCTGGGGGGTTCCTCTGATCCCCTGCTTGTCAGGAGGTGAAATCGGATCACAGGAAGGGGCAGAGGTTGGAGCAACACAGTCCTGGCCCTGGGTGGGGATGCGTGGCCTCCGACGTGCCCGGCGCTCGCTCCGTGTTTTCCCTTCCCGAGGAGCTGCGCAGCCAACGCTTCGCGGCTCCGTAACTCATCCGCACCTCGGAGCAGCGGGGAGACGCAGCGGCACCAAGCCGTCGAGCTCCCTTTGGTGCCTTTTGGTTGGAAATCTTGCGTTTCCAGGGATAAACGTTGGCAGCACTTGAAATAAGATGTATTAATTAACAAACGGAGCTCTTAATTTAGCTTTAATAGGATAATCCTTTGCTGCGTGTTACATAAATACTAATTGAATATTAAGAATGTATTCAATGAAAATTAACAGCGAGGGGAAAGAGATGCGTTTTACTGCTCGCTTGTTAAATGCTTGGCCCCAGTCTGGGTTATGGCTTGGGAAAGCCCCATTCCAGGGCTGTGGAGAACAGGGAAGAAACTGCTCGGAAGTGGGTGTTGAAGCCAGAAAGGACATTTGGGGTTGGACCTTGGGGATCTCCAATCTGGGCTGGGCAGGAGGGAGGTCTCCATCGACCATAAGAGCTGCCGCATCCTTCAGTAGGAGAACGTGGCTCTCACCCTAAGCACACATGCGGGTTTTGGAATGGAACGCACCACTTTTTATTTTATTTTTGGGTTTATTTATTCCCACTTGTTCGGTTATTGCAAATCGTGAGTGAGCAAACCCCTGAATTCCTTAAAGCACCTCCTTGTTTAAGGGAATATTAGTGTTGCCCTAAGCAGGGTGCAATCTTCGCAATGGAAAACTCAGATGTTAGGGATGGTTTCCCTGTAACGTAGGCTACGTAAATGGGCTCAGATTGCAGCCCTGTGGCAAGGCACTGTCTCACGTTCCCTGATTTTGGAGGGGAGTTTGCCAAGGCCTGGGTCTGGATACTCTGGGTGGCTGCATCCCTGAGGCCAAGGCGCCTGTTGGCACAGGAGGGAAGAATCTGCCGTAGGTTCCTATCACTCTCCTTTTTCCTTTTTTCTTTCTTTTTTCACTTGTCCTTAAGCCCAAGCCCTTTGCTGGCATCACTTGAACATGTGCGGGTGATTTATGCCATGGTTTTAGCTATTGCTTTAAAAGCAGGTGCAGCAGTGCAGGAATAGGGATGTACCCAGCTCCAGGGGCTGTTAATGAGATGTTTGCTCATGTCCCAGCCTCATCCGATGGGTTTGGTTTGCTTGGATGAGCCCTTTGAATGCTCCGGGCTCTTTACACGTGGGGTCTGATCCGAGGCCCATCCTTAAGGCTCGCGGTGACGTCGCCCTCGCTGAATATCACAGCAGGGATGCTCGAAAGCCGGAGCGGAGAGGGATGCAGAGAGACGTGCCGGATGTGGGATGGGAAAGGGCTGCGGGAAAGGATTAGGGGAATGGTAATAGGAAGTGAAAGGAGGCGAAGTTGGAGCTGTCCCCGTGGAGAGATGAGCGCGGCGTGGCCGGGTGCTCGGCGAGGCTCCCGCGGGAGCGCTCGGGAAGCAATTAAACGCTGTCCTGGGGGAAGCGGCTCGCTGGGAGGAGCGAGCGGCTTTGGACCTTTTCCCAGCCCCGCTGTCTCTAATGCTCTTCCAGGAACAAAGCAGGCTGGCAGCTCCGGCACAGCCGGGAGCTTCTCGCCGCAGCAACGTGGTGGTGCCTCCGGGGCAGAGCATCTCCTGGAGGAACGCGTTGCCTTAAAGTGCTTGGGAAATGTGAAAACAATAATTATTCCCTTCAGCGTAGCAGTTGAGGGACACCCGATCTCCCCATCTCCTTCCGCATGGAGGCTCCGGCAGACTGACACCTTTCACAACAGGCGGCTGCGAGGGAGGTGACGGGGTTGCACAACGTGCCACGAAGCGGCGCCGCGGCCGCGGGGTGTCCTGGACACCACCGTCCCGCTCCAGCCCCTATGGAGAGGTCCCGTCGGCTCCGTGCCGGCTTCTCTGCCCGTCCCCAGGGCAGTGGCCTCGGATACCTGCGTGTTGTTGGCACCGGGAGTCCCGGGGCGTTGAGCGGAGCGGAGACATGCGGGAGGCAGCAGGCTTGATGTGCAATTTGCATTTTAATAAAGAAAGTTGTATTTTTCGGCAATTTGCATTTAAATAAACCCTGTTTCATAACAGCAGCGTCTTGGCGGGGAGCTCGGAGCCTTCCCTGGCTCCATGGAAAGGTTAGAGGAGCCTTTTGCCACCCCTGCTCGCGCTAGCGGAGCCACTTCTTGGCTTGCATGGGGTATGTGCACCCTCAGCCGGGTGTTTCCACATGCTGCCGAGGGCTGGAGCTGTCCCTTGTGGCCAGGGTGTCCAGGAGGAGCAGGGGGACATGAAGGGAGTTGTGCAAGGTCTCTGCAGCCGCGAGGTGCTGGGAGCGCGTGTCCTGCGGAGCTGGAGTGTACAGGAGATGCCCCAAATCTGCCGGCTGCCCAGAAGGGGTTTGGTCCAGTTTCCCAAGGAAATCATGGGAAGTTGATCTGGAAAACATGTTTTCTTGGGGCATCTCAGGCTAATTACGAGCCCGTCAAGTAGCTCTGACCAAACTGGGGAGCAGACGTAACCAGCACAGATGTAACCACAGCCCCAGGCTCATTCCAGGGTCTGAGCATCTCGCTGCCCGCCTGCTGCTGCACGGGGTCCGCAGAGCCGTGCGCGAGGCCATGGGCTCTGCTCCAGGGACACCGCGGTCCCTGGGAGGCCTCCAAGGTGCCACCCGCCGCCTGCGGAGCAGGGCAGGGCTGGACGGCACCCAAGCGCTGCGTCACTGCCCCGGCTGAGGGATGGCAGCGCCGAGAAGGGGACGTGGACTATAATTCAGGTTGATTTCTTCCCAGGCTCTTCATTTGCTGAACGTGTCACCAGCCACGTAGTATATGGGGTGTTTCGTATCAATTTTCCGCAATGCCAGGCCATAAATAAAGAAAACAAATGTCGCGACTGTTAATCAGCCGCCGCTCACCCAAATGAGTTCCCTATCCCTTTTCCTGTTCTATAATTACTTGTCACCTATTGCTAGTTTGTAACTTTTCGGTCTGTGATTCTGTTAGGTGCCTTTCCCCGCTTTTGACAGGATTAATCTGTTAGTTGTTGGGTTGTTTTTATTTTTCATATGTATTTTTTTCCCAGGCGGAGGGAGTTAAAGACCTCTATTGATTTGTAGCGGAGGTTCCTTGTGCTTTAGGAGCTGAGGAAAAACAACGTGCAATCAAAGCTGTATTTTTAATGTCCAGAGCAAACACACAGGGATACCTGATGCCGGCGGAGTCCTGCTGTGGGGAGCTTCCTGCAAGCAGGCTTTGATTTGGGCCCGAGGTCGGGCCTAGAGGGGGGCGTAGGGAAGTGCCAAGGTGCTCTGCGCCCTCTTCTTTTTCTGCCTTGCTTTATTCTGCAGTGCTCTCTTGCTTTTCCCCTTGCAACCCGCTGCAGAGCTCCTGGCCTGCTCCTCCTTTGTGCCCCGCTGCTTCCCTGCATGGCTCTGCGTTTTGGATGGGGAAACTGAGGCAAGGCGACCTGCTTGTGGTAAGTGGGCACCCAGCACCCGAGTCTGGATTTGTGCATCCCACTCGCAGGAGCTGTTGCTTGTGGCAGGGATGCCCGTGGCATCGCTAATGGGCCAGAACCGGCCGTGAAACCACTGTCTAGGGATGCAGTTCCTGATGGCAGAGTCTCCTGTCCTCTTGCACCTAAAATAATTATAGTTTACACAGCAAAGGGCCCAGTTCCCTTGCCTGCGCCCTGGTTGTACTGCATTAAGCACAGCAATCCCTGGGAGCCGCTCCGGGCAGACGGATCGGAGGGAGACGGGCAGAGCCTCACGGTGAACGTGGCTCCCCATCACACCAGGGACGCCTCGTGCTCGGGATGCTTTGGAGCCTTCCCAGGGCTCCGGCTCCTGCCGGCTCCGGCTTAGAGGCGGGAATCGACGGCTCGGCTCCTCACGCGGCGAAGGAGAGCGCGCCGGGGCAGCGGACGCTCTGCTCCGGAGCGCCGGCTCTGCGAGGTGCATCTGCCGGGCGAGACGTCCCGCTGGGCAGCCCGTCGGCTCCGTCACCCGCCGAGACCCGAAGCTCCCTGCAGCCACCCGAGCATCCCTGCAGGGGCTCCGGAGCTCCCTGCGGAGCAGCCGCCGCTCCGGGCCCTTTGGAGGCTCCCTGGGAACGGTGCTCCCTCCTCTTCGGCACTTTCCCCACTTTGGTGGCATCTCTACTTGGTCCTGCTGGACAGAATGGAGCCCCCAAACCCAAATGCTCCAAGAAACACCGGCCTCGCGCGAGACGGCGGCTGCTCCGCGTTGGGGCCGTGCTCTGCACAGGGATTTGGGGCCAGCAAATGTAGCCCGGTTGCCAAAGCGTTTTTCTTGCCCGTCTAACGCAGCCTCGCGGTTCCTCCGCAAATTATTTATCACTATAAATAATTGCGTATTATTGCAAGAGCAGATGCAAATGACATAATTAATAATACACGCTTCAGGAGTAATTTGCAATTTAAAGTACTGTATAAAAGCCCAGTATTAGCAATATTTATATTTATTTATTAATTGCTGGCTCTCCACATCTCCATGGTGAGTAATTTCCTATCTTTTCCCTTTCTCACTTAGTCCTGTGGCTCTGGTGAGAGGGAAGGCAGCTCTGCACTGACCTGGAGGTGAGGGTGGTGGCTCTGGTTTCACCCTCGGCACCCTAGTCCCCTTGTTGAATGGGGCTTATTATTTTATTACCACTTTTTTCCACATCTTTATGCTTTGATTGAAGGTTCAGACACATCTCACTGCTCTTCTGAGCTTTTCATTTGGTGAAACCGAGTTTCCAAAATATAAAGGCCCTGGTAGGAGAAATCCAATGCTGCTTTTTATTTGTTTTATTATTATTTATTTATCTAACAGAGGCTGGAAGGATGCTGAGCCCCACGATGGGCTGCAGCGCGGTCAGGAGCAGCAGGTACGGTACCAGGGCCCTTCCTTATTGGTATGTTGGACCTTTGTGCCGGTCCAAGCCCCGCGCCGCGGGACGGCCGCTCAGACCTACAGCACGGTGCAAGGGGCTGTGGATTCACCCTGGGCAAGCAAGCCTTGGGAAAGGGGCCAGGGAACACGGGAGGAAGGGAGCCTGGGGTGGCTGCGGCCTCGGGTGGGTTTGCCCCTGTTTCTTTTGCTCTCTCCAGGACAGATTTGGGAGAAAAAAAGGCCCTTCTGATGCAGGTGAGGTAAGGTCTCTGCAGCTGCAAGCCGCTGCTCTGCGGGATGCAGCGGTGCCGGCGTGCAGCGGCTCGGCTGCTGGCACATCTGGCGAGGCAGCTGTGGAGGGCACCCTGCGGAACAGGGAGCTGCGCGTTGTGCACGGCAGGTCTGAGACCGCAAGGACGGTC
>JAVCKT010025733.1:0-24442 GCA_032273925.1 Rhynchotus rufescens
TTTTTTTTTTTTTTTTTTTTTTTTTTTTTTTTTAGGAGAAAAGAGGAAATACTTCAAGCATTTCGCCTCTCTCCCCCTAAAATGTCTCCAGGTTATTTCTTCAACATAAGAGTTACATCAAAACTTGCCCTGAACCTCTCCAGAGCGCTTTACTCAGAAGAGCAACTATCAGATCAAAAAGTACTTCTGCTTATTAGTTCAATCTCCTTCATTAGATTCCCTCTATCGCGTGTTTTCCGCAAAAACAGCGATAAAAAAATCTGCTAAAATCCACTGACAGCTGCGGCTGTGATAGACTTTTCCTTAATCCGATTAGCTGCCGCCTCCCTGTTCGCACCAGTTTCTGGGAGCACTTACCATATTACCCTGCAATCTGCTGATTTCATCTGCACCGGCATCAGGCAGCGTTCAAAGAAAGTCTGGCCTCATAATAACAGGCTTTACGAGCCGGGAATCTCCATCACACACCAACACGGCGCAAGCTGCTGCCTCTCCGAGCCGGAAAACCTGCCCGGTTCCGGCATCCCTGTGCCCGGAGACCAGCGCGTTCCCGTCAGCAGGAATTACCCTACCCACTCTCTGCTCGGCGTCGTCTTTTCTTCAGCCTTTGCATTATGACGCTTAAGGTGCTGAAAGAAAACTCACCTTTGGTCAGTCTTCTGGCTAAATAAAGGTTTGGACAAATAAAGATTGTCCCTCGCATTGGGAGGAAGATCAAGGGGTTTACATCGGAACACAAAAAGCTGCTTTCTCCTCTGGGCAGCCCTTCAGCTCTGGGTTCTTGCATTGCTGCCACCCAAGCAGAAGGTCTGCGGACACCCAATACAAGCCAGGAGTGAGAAAACACTGGCCTAAAATCCCCTATTACTTAATCTGTGTCATAGCAATATTTGGCCAGGTGAGGAATTCTTAAAATAGTTGAAAAGAGGGCTGGAAGGGACCTTAACTCTACACAGACTCCAAGATATTTCAAGAAAGAAGCCACAGTCTACGTTTAGATGGAAACTGTAGTTTCAAGAAGCTCTTAGGAGAAATTCTGGTTTTCTGACCATTACAACTCTCTCTTGCCTTAGGCTAAGGATCACAAAAGTGGCCCTAAAAGTAATGCCACTTAATTTCTGCTTGCTTCCTACCAAAATTGTAAGTAATACTATTTTCCTTATTACTCAAAAGAGGAGGAAAGCGGTAGAGCACCAAACAACAGAGGAATTTTAGCAAGAGAGATGGAAATTAGGACTCATATGTATAAAGGCCACCAGAAGCTGGTTTAATCACAAGCAAATAGGCAGCAGGCTTGCTCTGGGCAGCAGGCAATAGGGTTGTTGGTCAAAGGCACAAACTCTTTGCTTGTTTTTCATCCTGCAGCTTCCTCTGTCCCATGAGCAAGTGACTGCCCCTGAATACCACAAGTGGGAACTCTCAGCAGCACATGGAAAGATGGAAAAGTGATCCTGAGATTACACTATTTGCCTCACATCTGATTTGGTAAAAATAAAAAGAACCCCTAGAGAAACTTGCTTCATCATCAGATCACTCAGTGAAAAAATAGTTAAAAACCTAGTGTGTTTTTGATTTAGGAAAACCTTTGACTTTAATAGATGATGTTTTAGAAATGTTTCAAAAAATGCTGAAAGAAAAGCTCCAAAGAAGATGTTCTTTGCTACTGAATTATGAACCCACGTTGATGTCAGGTAGCTGACTATCCCCATGACGCATTAGCTATGGGAATTACCATCACACTTTGGAGCTGGGCACCAAGGCTGCCTAGAACTTGAGGTACAGCAATCCCATGAAGGAACTGTCTATCTAACATTCAGCTGCAGAAGGACGATGAGAGGTAGATCAAGAAGATCCAACAATTGCACTCAGGGGGACATTTAACTTGCACAGTTCCCTGCTCACCTTTTCTTCCCAAAGATGACCACAGCTCTGAAGGGACAATACCTCTGAATTCTGGGTGAACTATTTTATACTATCACAACAGGACGGTTTAACAGTGTCATTTCCCTTGCCGTGATTTTTGCAGATGCAAAATTTCAGCACTGATAACAACCATTTTGGTTTCGGTAACAACACCAAGTCCAGCAGAAAGTGGCTTTAACCAAGTTTTTCTGGTTAGTTCCTAGCTAGCAATTTAAAAACCTAGTAAAGAAAGAAGACAAGGCTGAAGTCTCTTGCTATTATAGAGGGTAGTAGTAGGAAAATGTATATCATGTACAAATACAACTGGCTAAAAATCTTTCAGCTGGTGAAGAGTAGTAACCAGATTTAGACTTGAGACTGACAACTTGGGAAAGATAAACAGATTTAAAACTTCTGTTAAGTGATCTATTGATCTTCAAAGGAAAGAGCAGTCTTCCTTTCAAATTTGATTTCACATCAAGACCTGAACAATCATCAAAACAATTCCAAATCTACACTGGAGTCACTGTGAAAGTGAAAAATAGAAAAGCAGGTACTTATCCACAAGGGGAGCATGAAAAACAAATGGAAGAAACCCAGAAAAAAAATGTTGGGATAATTACAAAAAATATACACTAAAATGAAAAGTTGCTCTGACAATGGATTATTTCAAAACCCTTTGTGATTTTTTAATTCCATAAAACATTTTTTTTATTTGAGAACGAGATTCTCAGAATCCAAACAACTCTTTCACTGTAGCAATGATTATTATCCTATTTAAATAAAAGACCTGTGTTTCTGTAGTAATTATCATACCATATCCCTAATTAATTATTACTCAAAATATCTGTTAAAATTCTTGCCAGCCATTTAGAAACAGGCACAAATTATTCCCTTTGATCCGACTTGCATTGCTAAAGGCACATTAAAAATACAGAGCGAGTCTGGAAAAGCCTTACAAAATTGTCCATAAAGCCAGAATTGCACCAACTACTGCCACAGCCCTTACTCTGCATATTCAGAATTTGATTGCCTACAAAGGGAATTGCTGGTTGTGGACAAGAGGTCAACCCACAACCCCAACATCAAGTTGCATGCACCTTAATCCAATCTCCTGCTAATCTAAATATACGAGGCACTCAAAGAAGGGCAAAACCCGCAAGACTTCTGCAAGCTTCAAATCACATTACAGTTAAATAGACAATACTAAATGCACAGATCCTGGAAGGCTGCATAAGACCTCTGGATGTTTAGCATGCTGCCAAGTAGTTAATGAAGAGAGAAATCTGGCCAGAGAAAGCGATGCTAAGCCCTCAGTCTTATGAAAAACTCTGTGGATCTTTAATGTTCATGAACAGAATCTCATTTTTTTTAATGATTCCTGTGAAAGGCCCATGACAGTGAAGATAGGCTCTTTCACAATTCAAATTTGTGAAGCTCCTCAATTCAGTCTTCAAATCTCTGATGTTTCTCTCACCGACCTCCCTGGAGTCACAGCTTTTATGCCAAAGTCCTAATATCTAGGAAAAATATGAGGATACTCTCTGTATGTTTTCATTAGAGCTTTGAAACCGGTTTCAAAAGGCACTAATAAGCCCGATGCAATAGCTACTGTTGGGTAAGAGTTCACTACCATCAATTTATGATCAACACATCTTTTCTATACAATTATTTTGCTGTTTTCAGGTAGCAACGGATAAGATATTTCATATTTTCCACTACTTTTAAGTGAGCTTGAGTAGACCAAATTCAAACATGAGAGCTACTGAGGACACAGTTATGCCAGCGAGGAATTGTGTCTACCTGGGTCAAACTCTTTTCAGCTCAGATCTCAGAGGGAAAGCTCCAGCAGCAGCAATGCCTTCCTCTCCCCAAATGTCACGGTTCCTGTATACACCCAACAAAATGTACTTTGAACCAGGTACTACTCTAATCATAGGGAAAAACTATATTTATGTATATTTTTTTTGAGCTGCTACAGGTCCTCTCAGTCCCTCGCAGAACCAGAGGTTAGGCAATGCTTACCTACAAAACAAAACAAGGCCAGAACACATCGATAGGTCATCTGGAGGTGCTGCTTAATCAGGTGGATTTTCCAGAATTTATGGCTAGCTCCGCGTGCGTACTCTGTAACATCTCTGCAATGATCATTTTGCTGGTTTAAACCACGGAAGGATACCCATGAGATGTAACAGCAAAAATTATCTGCTAAAAAAAAGTCACTGAGAACCTGAGTGGTTGAGAACCCGATCTGCTAATATAACCAAGCACGAATTTTAAAGAGAAGATTTTCCTCTGGCAACAGTTTCATTTCAATAGTGTTGTCAGGCGATTTCTCTCATTATTGTCATGTACATGAATCAGTGTAGAAGCAAGCAGGACTGCTCTAAAAAGGATTTTTTTTTAAAAAAAGGCACCCCAAACCAAGCACCGATTGAGGGGCTTTTCCTCCTGACATGTATCCATGGTACTAATGGGAGTTTTGCACACTTTGAGAAGAGAATAAAAAGTAATTCCCATATGCTGCATTTGCTGCAGGGAATTTGCTAGATTCACTGATGCTAAATTAGGCCACTGTGTATACATTTCAAAAACAGAGTCAGACCATAAAATCTCTTACATATTATTACTTGAGCATTCATCCCTCAGATCGTCTCTTTGCTGATATTAAAGTCTGAATGTTGTTCATCAGAGAGTGACTGATAATAAAGAAGTGATTGACAAACTTATTACTTTGGCTTTAAAAATAAGTTCTCCCAATTCAAAAGATTCCTCTCCAGTCTGCTGAGACGTGGATTGTTCTCATAGAAGAAGGCTGTAATTGGAAAAGAATATACACTGAGGAAAAAATAGACTTGATTTGTATTTAAGTTGCCTAAATAACTAGATTCATGGCTCTCACTTGAAGGATCTAAGGCTGCTCGGAGAGGGCTAATTTCAAACATTTAGACTAAACTTCAGCAACTGCGCCTCTTAAACTCAGGCTGGACTCTGTGTTTTCCATTAAAATGACTGAGCAAAAAATCTCCCAAGTCTCTTCTTCACCTCCTATTTCCTTCTAATCCTGAGCCAAGTCAAAATCTCCCTGTGAGCCCCGTGCTACTCCCTGTCCATTCCTGTCCGGACACTTTATCCATCAGACCGAAATCCTCAATCACCAACTTGACACCACAACCCAAAGTGGCTGCTTTCTTTTCTCGTCAACCTTTTAAACTATCAAAGCTTCTTTTTTCAGTCAGCGTCATCTCATCTCATCTCTTCCATTGCCCTTTCCTCTCCCTCATGTGCAAGTTTAGAAGTATGTTAAACATATAGAGCTGTCCCACCTGGACCTACCTATCTTTAAATCCATAGCGAAATGTTTGCTCTCTAGGCCACCCATTGCCATTCTCAATCTCTGTCCGCTGAAATGCATCCGTCCATTTGTTCTCAAGTCCAGGTGCTGATGCACATGCAGGTGCCCAGATGTGAAACAACTAAACCGTAGGCCACCTTCCTGCCTTTTTGCTCGGGGTTTTGGAGGAGTGTGGTCAGCACCTCTTGAGTACTGCACAAGCACCAAGCTGAACAGGACCTCACAGTTCCTCTGGTTGCATGAAGGCAAAAGCTATTGCTGGAAAAGCAAGGGACTGCATCAGTGCAATGCTGTTTAGGAGCCCAAAAGTGCAACTCCACTCATGCTGGCAACAGACTTTACTCATACTTTATATGAGTGTATATATATATATATATAATATTTTATTATTCATAACAGATCTTATTCATTGGAAGTCAGGCTACTGACATACTACACAGTAGCTTTTTGTCACTACTGGCTGTGGTGTAAGCTGGATTTCTGACAATTTAACTACCCCTGGATTGACCACGAGAAAAGATTTTATCTTTAGAGTGAAATTCAGGCCAGATGAGTACTTGCCTTTGACACAAGTCAAACAAAAAATTACATCTTTCTGAAAGAAGATCCTGTTTTCCATCTGAATCGGAAAGGTACAACAGCAGTTTTTTTCCTGAATCCTTGCTCAGGCTCTGACTTTGCTTCAGAGAGTTATTTATGGCAAGAAAAAAAAATCTCCCACCCTCTCAGACTTGAGGCACATAATCGAGAGATTTCCAGATAGTTCCACAACATTTGAAATAAATGGAAAAATATGCATATTGATTTTCTGTTTGGGCAGCATTAAGATTTATTTACTCTTGATGTTATGGTGACCTCTAGCTTGTCTCGGTCAATATGTACCTCTGGGGTTGATAAACCTTGATATCCACCTCCATGAGAGTCAATTTTCACTTTATAATATAGAGACCATCCCACGGGACAAACTTAATACTGTCCAAGAGCTCGGCTCACTCGCCCCTTTCTTGTTTTCTTAATGTGAAAACGGCCTGAGCTTGTGAGCGGTTGGCAAAAATCAAAGAAATCAGAGTGCATCCTAATGCTCCAAGGCATGCACAAAATGTGCCATTAATCCTCGCTTGCAAAGGACACTGGATGAAAAAATCACCTAGGTAGGTGTATGAGAGAAGGGTCACGCTGTTTTTCACAGTCCAGCCACAAGCTCGTCCTTGTGCAGGATTACACCAGCCATTAAAATCTCTACCTCCAACACATCCATTTTCATCTCTCTGCTTTTTCCCAGTGCTGCTCTCCCCGAAGAGGAACACTAGCTGGAATGGGATATTCCTTTCCAGGGGCTGGTGTTAACTTCTGTCTGATCATGAAGCTCTCGATACCTGTCTCTGAATGAATTATGTTGATCAGTGCATCCAGGCAGTGCCTAGAGAGAACTGAGGTCCAGTGTAAAATAATGCACAAATTGGCCGCTTAACTGTGAGCGCTGGTCTCTTGATCAACCAGGGCTGTGCTCATGCCCTGAGGGGGCAAAATTAAGTTTCCTCTGTTATGAGAAGCACAGAGCACTAAACAGACTCCAGCACAAGTTACAAGGACCTAGCCTAACTGTTAATAAAAGCCACTGTGTAGACTGCAGCCCCTTCCAGTGCTGCTGCATCAGTCTACAAATCAGCGTTGCACCACAGGGGTGGATCAAAACTCACGGATTAGTTGCGTTGCCTCCAGACCTATCTTTAAAGTTCACGTTAACCCACATCGGTTAGTTCCCAAACCAATTAAACAACGAAGCAAGTTCCAAACATCTCCATTTTAGTTGCAATCTTACTTTTCATTTGCAGAGGCAAAGGAGACTGAAGCTCAAGCTTTTATACTGACACAGGGTGGGAACGTTTGCAAATTATGACAATTTTTGCAGGCTAAGAAAAATCATTTCCTGACTTTTTTTTTTTATTATTATTATTATTTGGCACAAGAATACTGAGCCCAAAGAAACACTTGTATGTTTTTTTTTGTGATGTGTATTTCAGAGCACAAGCTGTGACATTAATCTAATGTATGTCTCTCTGCATTAACTTATCAGCAAATTCTCCCTGAAACATTGCTTTCTCAAAAGCGAGCGCTGGAGGTTGGAACGCACCTAAAATGTCTGCTTGGGATTTATTTCTGCTCTTATGCCTGGCTGGGCAGAAGTCTAAACATTTGCACTGTTTGCTGCATAATAAGTGTTACTGTATTGAGAAACATCCCTAAGTTCTGCAGCCCAAATTTCTTCTAGAAAGTTGAGGCATCCCTAGAAAAGTCTATAGGTAAAACTTAAAGTAGTACAGATTTGAAGTGCTGAATGTACACAATAGTGGCAAGAGCATCAGAAAATGTGTAATTAGACACTGTTTTCTTGTTTGCAGTAAAGGACTTGCAGGTGCCTGGAGGTCCATTCCCTATGCAGCATCTTGGCCAGGATGGGAAAAACAGGAATCCGGACCAACATCCCGCAGAAAGCCCATACGTGCAGCTCTACGCACAGTTCTCCTTTAACTGAGATACTTAGCATGGAAAATACTACTCACAAAGTTCACAAAGCCTGTAGACAAGTCATCCACATCTCTGGACAGTGTTTAGCTCAAAGATGGGCTCCTCCAAAGCAGATCTTTTCCAGGAAGGTTTCCTGGAGCCATCAGATTCAAGCACGGAGCACATGGTAACTCTCCCTCACCCAACCAACTTCTCACTTATAAAAGCTAGGAGAAAAAAAAAAAAGATAAGCAGATGGACTGATGCACTCTGAAAATATGAGGACACTCAGGGAAGAGGCTGGGAAGTGTCGCTGGGGGAAGAGACTCACCAGAAATAACCGCCCGTCCCTCCCCATTAGGGGAAGGGCGGCAGGAGTAAGAGCAGTAAGTGGCTCGAGTAGGATGGATGGCCCAGTGTAAAGAAACATTTTTCTTTAACTATTGCTGCTTAGAAAACTGGAACCCAATTTTGTTTTAGCTCATTGAAGTTAAAAGGAACTCACAGAGGACTCCGAGAAGAGAATTCTTTGCTCCCCAGTTTCAGAAACCAGCTCAGCCTAATAAACATGTTGGCAGAGAACCATAGCAAGAAGAAGAAAATCCAATTAAAAGCTAATCAGGATTTATTTGTTATTTAATGTGTCCAGAAACCAGCCTGCAGAACCACAGATGAGGGAGTCCACCTTTAACAGGGTTTAATCCGGGACTAACCTGTGGCCTGCAGAGTGAGCAGAGGTTGCAGCTGCCACAGGCGCATGGCAGAAAAGGCAGCAAGATGAGAGCCTCTGTTTGCATCTCCTGGATCAGTAACACAGGCCAGGCTTAACCCTCTACATATTCTTTAGGGGCCTCTCCACCAGATAATGAAAGAAAGCAGCCCTCATTAAAAAGCAAACAAACTAACAAGCCTCCTTAGGAACAAATCTGACAGGAAAATACCAAAGTTTTATTTAGAGTCGTGCCCAGTACAGCGTGCTCAGTTAATGCTGGCATCGTCCCCGCTGCTGAATTATAAACCTCTCAGAAACCAAGGCTATAATTACAGTGGGGTGACACTTGAACTTTCCCTGGCAAAACATTTCACAGGAGATAATTTCTGCATGAGATTTCGTGGCACACTGTAAAGCTTTGAACTTCTTCCATCAGCTTGGAATGTTGGGATCATCCTTTGCCAAAACTTAAATGAATTACCATTGGTAAGTAATGATAAAAATGAATTATATTCATTTTTGACAGCAGAATGAGTGAGATAGTTCATTCTGTATTCTTGGTACTGAAGTAAAGGCCAGAGAAAAGTTGCCAGCAGTGTCATCTGCAGGGTTTGCTCAGTGAGTGGTAGCTCCTGGTGCAGAGGGCACCTCATACCCTCCTTTGCTTTCATCATATCTGTGCATTGGCGATGACTGAACCTCAGAACCACCTGGAGATGGTGCAGGCAAGCCCTTGTAAGCTTGGATGGTCACCTGGAGCTCATCTGAACGGCTCGTAGCAGCCAGAATCAGAAGGGGGTTTCACAAGAACATTTTTCTCATGAGACCTCTGCTTCTTCCCTTTCCCCATTAGGCACCGCGGGCACTGCACAGCAGCAGAGCTCGAGACCCCATCTCTCGTTGTGGTCCACGCAGGACATGAATCACACTTAGTTATTTCATCACATTCCAGACTGCCCTATGGCATCAGCAACCTGGAAAGATGTTCTTAAAAATAAACAAATTCATTCAAAATTTCCATGAAAAAAACAGAGGCAGGAAACCCCACAATGACAGGCAATTGCTTTTGTCCTTGCCCCTAATATTTTCTTCTCCGATTACACCATGAAATTAAGAAAAAGCAACTTTAGATTGGGTACAGGAAATGGCTGATAAGATCTACATCTTATGTAGAATATATATATAAAAATAGGAGAGAAAAAAAGCTTGGTTATTTGGGTCAGTTAAAATTAGACAAAAGGAATCACTGGAAAATCGAATATGGAGAACAAGTTTGACCAGGCATAGGGCAAACGAGCTGACCTGACAAGAGTCTCTGTTGGCAGCACCTTGGATGCCCTCACTAAACAAGCCAGCAGGGTTGAGGAGAACTTAAGGAAAGGGAAACCCATTTTCCCCTCCTGTAGCATCAGCAGGTCTCCTGGAAGGCACAGCATTCCCAAAGGGAAGATGAGGCTCCGGATGCTCTCGGCATCCTGGAATTTCTGCTGCCGAGGGGATCTCGGTGGCTGCTCTGACGCATTTGGCCTCACTGGTGAAAATCAGCCCAAGCTGGAACTCGCTTCTGGCAAATGTAGCACTCAAATGCTTTCCTTAAAACACTTCTAATATGTTTTAGGGTCATCTAATATATTTAGAAATTAACCACCTTGCAGTACTTTCCCTTCCCTTCTTTTTAGCTTTGTTGTGGGCTGGGTTTTTTGAGGAAACACATCAATTAACAGATACTGCCAAAGGCAGAATTTTTGCTCAACAGCTGTTCTTTCACTATAAGGACAGCAGCAGAATACATTATAGACAGAAAATACATCACTCACTAAAAGTTGAATTTAGATAACAGGGACCAAAAAGACCTTCCAAGAATGATCAACCCTAGATACTGCTTTTGTGAAAGTTTTTTCTTCCCTCTACATTGATTTTTTCTACTCTGAAATGTAAAATGTAGCTCAGAATATCCCATGCGACATGTCAACTTCATTTACCCGTTGCATTTCTAATATGTTTTCTCCATACTCTTCTATCCCATCACAGCAATTGCTGTATGCCACAGCGTGCTATCATGTTTTATGCAGAATTTCACAGTGAATTCAATGGTGACTAATGCCTAAAAGGAGCTGCCACAACATGGCTGTACCTTTTATTATAAAGGCACAGAGCTATAGCCCTCGAAGAGGGCTACTTCTCTAATTTATCTCACTCATTTGCTTATGCAGGAGGTGCATGCATAACAAAATCCCAATTCCAGATGCCCATCAAACATTCCCACCCAGATCTGAATGAAGATCTAAGATTTATGGCATCTCTTTATGTTTAAACTGTTCAGAAATAATAATTTGCATTCAGCCTTATATCCACATTCAGAGACCCTGGACATACACTGCAGCAACAGTTTGTGTAGCAGAAGTTCATTTAGTAAAGTTCACAACAAGAAACAGTGTCTCTAATATTTTGGATGACAAATTTTACTTAAGTGTGAAAACTTTCATTACTGCTCTGTGTAAAAACAGAAGCTGACAATCTGCTGCTCATCATTTAGCTGCTGCTTATATCTGCATTCAGCTAAAAACTGAGCAATCGTAATTTAGATTCCACTGACATTACCCACCCTGTATAACATGCTTCAAACACAACCCCAGTTTATGGAAATATTCATGTTATTAGGAGAATAAGCATCTCAAATTTCTTAACCACGTCAGCCTGGGTCTGCAGCAGAGCTCTGCAGTGCCATAAGCAGTCAGGAACTGGGACCTGGCCACCTCACCAGCTTTATGGATGGGGTGTGTGCTGGGAAAGTCTTTCAGAAGGGGGTGGAGGTGTCAAAGACGTTGGTCTTTTCCTTCACTGACTGCGGAGGGAGGACAAACACTTAGCTCAGCCTGGGATGAATCAGACTCAAGGCTTCCGAACAGGAACCAGTCCAATTATATGCGACTTGGAATCTACCTCCTAGCGCAAGAAAATAAAGTTTCAAGTGTACAAGTATTTTTAGTTCTTATGGCACAAAACTGTTGCTTCAGACAATCCATGTCAATCACTGTTGTGGCATTGCTTCGTTTTTTAGTCTCATTTTGTAATATGAGCAAGAAGCCTTAGCAAAAAGGCGACTATTTTTACTTTTATTTTACATGCACCACTATTTAAATGAGGCTCAAAGCTTGTTGCTACAGGAATTCAAACATAATCTCAACAGATACATAAGCAATCGCTCCTCATACTTAACTGAGCACCGATTCCGTACTTCGCTCTATGGAATTTTGGCCTGAGTGTCTGGTGGGGTTTCTTCCTTCAGCCTCTTTCTCTCCTTCCCTTCCACATTTTGTTCTGACAAAACAGAAACAAGACCTCCCAAAGAAGTCAATAGCACGCTAAATTCTCCATTTTTGTTTTGTTTTCCTTGGGGTGGGGGGACAACTAAATTTATGGACTACTCATACATTTTACTGCTTTCAGATTTGAGGTGCAGCAGTTCTGCATTGTAAATAACAGCTCTCCAAATCATTCACTTGGCTGGCAGACAAGATTTTATGGCTGGTTTGAATATCACCTTTGGGTAATGAATCCACGAGGTCAGGAAAGGGCTGGGCTTCTGGACATCAGAGAGGGAAGGTCATGACTATTCTGCTTAACTAGTTAAGAGAAGGCTCTTCTGTATTTCAAAAAAAGTGGAATTAGGTTAAGGGGATAGAGAGCTGCCACTAGGCACCTTGGAGACGTTGCATAAGGAAGACATCCAGAAGGGGTAAATCCTGAAAGATTGAGTTAGAACATTATTTTAGGGGGAAAAAATGATCTTGTCAGGTAGAAGACTTTAAAAAAGGCAGCATGAACACAGGGATCCACTTATAATTTTGACTACAACGTGCCTGCTCCTTGTATTCACCAAAAAGTGAATTTACGGACATTTTCACGTGCAGCAAGATCAGAAGCAAAGAATTACCACACTGTGAAACGTAATGACCTGCTTGACAACTGCTTTCCAGAGTGGTTCAAAATGTCCCTCTGACATTGAGAAGCACATGGTGCCTATCGCGTGCGCTCACATAAAGGTATAGACATACATAGGTGACACGCATGGTGCCTTGTTGTTACTTAATTGCATTTGTACCTGCTGTCTCCTCACGTGAAATCAAAGACTGAGCTCCCACGGAGCCTGGTGGGAGCAAGATCAGTCTGTCACATCAGTAATGACTACACACATGAAAAATTAACAACCTAATTTGAAGGAGTGGTGCATATCCGAAGCTTTGCTGGGCTGAAAGCAACACTTCCAGCTAGAGACCCGGCTTATCCATTGCTAAATCCACTGCCTCCTCTTACTGCAAAATGAGATCTCTCTCCCCCATCTGTAATATATCATCTACAAAGTCCCCAATTCCATGAAATACTCTTTGAATGGAAAGTTTTAGACTGATGCTTTGCTTGAGATAATATAAACCTTTCCACTCCCATCAGTAGGAACTCATGTCCTGTCAACACAAAATTGATTGTTAATAGACACCAATAATTTATCAGCGAGGAAAAGAACTAACTGAATGGTTAAGACAGTCGTGTGCCCTCAAAACAAAAAAGCCAACTACAGCTTTCCAGAATCCACCGCATTCCCCTCTATGGCAAAGAAAATTGGCCTAAGAGTTTGAAAAGTGGCATAATTTTTATCCCAACTACTAGAGAAGAACTGAACTTAGGCAGACTGTTATATTTTCCTTGTATCAGTAAGCTCAGCAAGGCATTCAGAGGTGACAAAGGGCCCTGATGTTTTCTAAGAAATTTTCCAGCTTTATGACCATGTCACTCACAAATCTGCCTTACCTATCTCTAATTTAATATCTCACGAAACAAGGGATATAATCATGACATTAACTTTTTTTAATCTCTTTCTCTTGAACATTTTTGCTTGGCTACGTTAAACAGAAAGTCCTGGGATCAGATTACAACATGCAATGAAAAATTAAGTTCCATATTGATGTTTATGCCCTGAAATTCCTTATTTTACACGCATGTGCACACTGACGCATGCTTGCAGATGCTCACATACTTTAGATAACTGCTTCCAGAGGAACCTACCACTTCTCAAAACCCAGCGGATGAGATACGATGGCACCAGGCTGTGCTGCAGGCGGCTCGACTGGATCAGCTGCCCAAAGCCTCAGCTGGTCCCCAACCTGCCTCCTTCACACGGCCTCCGTGGAGGCCACGTGTCCCACAGGCCACATCACCTGTGTCCGCTCAGCACCAAGCTCCCCACATGTGAAAAAGAAAGCTGTAATTCACCATAGGTACCAAAAAAGCAGCACCCCTGAATAAATATTGTTTTCTCTTTCTCGCTTTTCCTTCGTATTTTCGGCAACAACAATTTCACCTTAATGATGGAGCAACATATATTAACAGCTCGATAGAATGAAGCTCAACTTTCAGCACGCCAGCAGCTTTGTAATTATAGAGAACAAATGCTGAGGAAACGCAGAGGTGTCAGCAAGGCTAAACAGAAGGCGCCAGCACGGAGGCTGTCCTGTGCCCACAGCGTGTCTCCGCAGCAGCTTTGCAGCGAGTCACAGTCCTGGGTGGCTTCAAATAGTAAATTCAGGCAAGCCCCACTGTGAAAGAGTGAACTAAATACTTGTGAACAGGATTCTTCACGCTAAAATGAAATGTCAGCGGAAAGGCAAATGTTTAGAAGGCAGCTGAGTATCCTAAATATCTCACAAGTTGACCCATGGAAAGCGCTGGGTTTTAAGAGCAGCAATTTGGGGGCTGTCACTGATTGACCAAAGCCTAGTCCTGTGCCATCCATCTGGGGCCGTCACCACAGGAGAAGGCTGAGATTAGGACTGACCATTGCTGGGGTCTCTGCATCTGCTTTATTGTTTGGCTGTTTGAAAACACCACGGAGGCGTCAAGTGTTGAGAGTTTTGGTGGCAGCATAAATAAAACAAGGTTCGTTCCTAGTAAAGTCGACTTAGTCATACAGGGATTCAGCCCCCAGATGTGAGGGGGCAGAGAGATTATTCTTGTTACACCCCTACAGTAAACCAGAAATATGATTTATATTTTCCTGTTTTCTGTCTCCTGTGCCCATTTAGACTGTAAGTTTTCAAATCATATTTATTTCTTTTTGCTGGTAAAATGTCCCACATAAATGTGCTTCGGTTATAATAAACATCATTTAAGTGCTTAAAGTTGAAGATGTATTAAAAAAGTTTAGCTGTAGTAAATGGAATTTCTTAGGTTTCTAAAATTGTGCTGGACACCTTGTGAGAACAGCTTTATCTAGGAGATAAGTCATTTCTACTTTTGGTCTTGAGTGAAATCTAGATGTTCCAGGCTTATAATCTCTGCAGGATCCCATGTGTTATTTATAACCTCTGGAGGAGCTCAAGCAGTATTAAAAAGTTAGACCAATTTTCAGGAACCCAATTCCCACACTGTCAAATCTCACAACTTATGCAAGCCCTTTGCAAATCTCTTTCTGTCTTTTTTTTTTTTTTTTTTTCTTTTTTTCTTTTCTTTTCTTTCCTTTTTTTTTTTTTTTTTTTTGAGAAGCTAAGATGTAAAATAAAACAAAACAAAATGGAAAAAAAAAAAAAAAGGAGAGGGGTGAACAATAACTGAAGTTTCCAGCTCTATAGCTCTCAAGTCTTCCAGTTCTTAACTCTTGAGAAGTTAAGCCTGCTTCACTTGATGTGGTGCCAGACAATGAAGCCAAATGGACAAAAAGAGAAACGTTAAGGCAGGGTACAATGCAGGGACAGAACTCCCCGATCTCAAATGTACCCTTGGTATAAATGTAAGGAAAGGAGAGAGAAATAACCACATACAGCAAGAAACTCAATGTACTTCACAGCAGGAGATCCTGTCTTGGAAGGATATCAAAAATACAAGTAATAGCCATTCTGTTCACTGCCTTAACACAATCTGTGCTAGCGTCACCCTTATCTTACTTCGATAGCTACTAAGAGAACGCATTAAAGGCTGATGGCATTTCCATGTACCTCCCTGCACACCTGACTTAACCAGCCTGGTAGTTAAGTTACTGCCCTGCACCGTTATTTGCTGCATTTCAGCCCAAAAAGGTCGGACCTCTGCTCTGCTGAGCCATGGGGGCACTGATCCCAGCCGAGACCGGAGCACAGACACAGCAGCAATTCTTACTTGTGTGGGGAGGTCAACGTTTGTTTTGCTGCTGAGTTCCGTTAAAAATCAGGACTAGGCAGGCTGAGCCACCGAAAGAAGATTTTAAATCTCATTGAGCATCAAAAGGGGTGCCACTTTTCAGGACTGAATCATGTGAAATTCAATGTCTCGTAAATATTATTTCTTTAGACAAGCTGCAGATCTAAGGATTTTACTTCTTGAATCAAGCCAGCAGTTACCCAGAAGAGTGTAGCTGATGTTTCTAATTTAACAGATTTAGATTTAAATTATTAAAGCACCTTTCACACTGCCATCCCCAGGATACAAGGGGGGTTAGAAGCCAAAATCCCTTTTGCAAAGATGAGTCCTCATCCCCAGCTACCAAGTTCCTGATTCCAGGGTACCAAGTATGTTTCAAAATCACTTTCATGCTCCCTGTGTATCAGGCTTGTTATGGAAAGCAAAGCAACATGGAAAAGGGAAATATCTGGAGAATGCAGAGCACCTTCCCTCAAAGATTTATGAAAATAAATAACAACACCCCTGTCCCCCAAATACCAGACTATTTCAGTTCCCCACAAACACTTTCATCTCAGAGACCATAAGCTGTAGAGCTTCTTGGGAGAAAGGGGCCTTCCAAGGTCTTATCATTCGCCTGGCAGGTGCTGGGATGCTACTGAGGATGCACCGTTCCTGTCACCTCCACTCTGCCGGTTACTAAATACCAGCCACCTAAGGACAAATTGGGAGAGTTTCAGTTTCATTAATGCTATTCGATGGCTGGCAGAAGAGAAGTTGATAAGAACGGGGCAAGTTCCCTTCCATTGGGTATTAAGGCTTCAAAATCCCTCGTTCCAAGTCGGCCACCCTTGTGGCTTGCTGAGACGGCCCCAGGCAGAGCAGGATGCACTAAATCCCTGTCAATAACCTGAGTCTTTTCTGGGAGCCTACAGGCAAACAGAGGCTGAATTCCCTTGGAACCCGGCTTGAAGTCCACCAGGAAATTGTTGTAGTCGTATCATTTGTCTGAGGGCACGTTCCAATTAACTGACGAGTCCAAAATTGAAGCTACTCTGATTTTGACTCACTTCTGCTTGTACCTCACTGCATCAGCTTGGAACTATTAATATTTAATAAGCAATATGCTTATTCTGAGCAGAGCAAAAATGGGCAGTATTCAGAGTTTCTCATGGCTGCAGCATACGGCAAAAGTATTAGAAATCATCTTTTTGCTTATGGTTTAAGAATTGTATGCTCTCTTCTCAGCACTCCGTATTTCACTTAGCAAAGGACAGCACTTTATAACTATTAAATGCACTGCCTTAGGGATGTGGTAACCCATTGACTTGACAAGTCTTTTAAAAAATGCTATAGTCAAACAGCAAGGCAGGATACGTAGGATTTATCTGATAAGCTGAAAAGTCCCTAATGACCTCAAACACTTCAGGCAACACTGAATATAAAAGTCATTTTGATGAACCTGCAAATCACAGATAAATCAGGAGAGAATTATTGTGTCCAAATATTTTTAAAGGTATATATTTCCATTGTGCCTCATTCTTTTTCTCCGTCTACAATTCCCTTGACATGAAAATCTACGAATTCATTAAGTTAACGGATCACTTCGCCTTCCTCCCTCTTTCTCATGGCTCCAACATGGAAATGGCAGCCTTCACTCCTCCTGCTCTTCCTCTGCTTTATGGGATGAGAAGTTTTTGTGGGATGAATTTATTTAGTGAAGGGGCAGACAAAAACGATGCTTTTCCACAAAATGATGCTTTTCCACACGACCATTTCCATGCTAAGCTGGTGCTGAAGGCAATTTTAGCTACGTGCAATGCCCACGAGTGAGGGGGGAGAAGCTCCAGCCTCTGCTCGGGAGCTGCTGCGATCGGTGCCTGCCAGTCTGCTATTCCAACAATATTCTGTAATTAATGTTGAGTGAGCAATAAAGAAAGACCCAAGAGAAAGGCAAATCTGCTTGTTTTCTTTTCATTATGGATGACTATGCAAGAGGAAACCAGGAATATTCTGACAGTGCAGCTAAGATCTGGAAACTGTACATCTGTTTCGATCATTTGGATCCCCGCATTCATAAAGATGAGCAGTTTATTATGCTCAGTGCCATTTGTCAATACATCTTGCCCTATTTGTCCCCGCTGAGACTAGAGCTGCTACCGAGCTAACAGCTGGCGCGAGCACTGACAGCCCGCGGCCAATTTATGGAACTCAGCTGGTGAAACACTGACCACTTCTGACACAAAAGGCTGTCGCTCTCCGAGCCGTCCAGCTCGCTGCCCTTCTGCTGCCTCCTTCCCCGCTCCTGGCGCGCACGTTTGCCAGCGCTCCGGACCCGGCAAACCCGGGATGCTCCCGTTGCCAGCGAGAACATCAGGAAACAACCGTGTTTTACCCATTTTTTTTCTTTTTCTTGAAGAAAAAAGAAAAAAAAAACAAGCCTGAAACTATCAGAAGGCTCCTTCTGTGCTCCTCTCCCCACGTTAGGTGTGTTGTGCAGGGCTCAGGCCAGCTTCACTTTGCAACCTGCACGTCTCAGTGCCACGCTGAGCACCGGAGTGCAGAGCCCTTCCCACACGTGCAACCCCACCATGCACCAGTGACCCCTCGGGTCAAGGGTCTGCACACAAAACCAAAGGGGACACTCGGTGTGTGAAACTCTTTGTCCTCTACGTTTCAACTGGAGCTCTGTGTGTATAAATTCATCCACCTCGGGATCAATCCAAGGCTATAACTGCTCAGATCTCAGAGCTACTTCACTCAGACCAAGATTTTACCTAATGAGAACAGGACAATTCCAGCAAATTGTACCAGAACCAGGATCTCACCCACGTTGCTTTATCAAGGCTAAGAGCATCACATCTACTTGTGGAGCAAGTACATGGTCTAGCTTGGTATTACTTCATCCCCCTTTGGAAATAAGGGCTATTTGTTCTTAAAATAGCACTGTCAGGAAAAAGCGAGGACAAAATGAACTATAAAAATGGCTTTGGTTTAAATAGCCTCTGCTGGTTGCAGTCAACAGTATCTCCTTGCAAGGGACAGACACACCCAGCCAACACATGGGACACAGAAGCCTCCACCTGCCCCTGACAGACCAAAAATCAGAAGGAAAAGCGTTAAGATCATATAAAGCCCTTGCCAACATGTGGAACATCTCCAACACATACAGTCATTTTCTGCAGTGCTAAATGACACAGCTCCACATACAGGAATGGAAAACCAAGGTGTTTCTGCATGGCACGTTCCTGCTAGCCAACTTGCTCGTTGGCAAGTGGAGCTGAGAGCACATAACACCCTGCCCCTTCCTGCAGCATCGAGTCAGTATTTCCAGCAGAGGAAAGGCTGGAATTCCAGCAGAACCATCCTTGTATCCACTGCAGCTTTGGGGAGGGTTTCACCAGCTTCCCTGTTCGATAAACAATCCTGCAGAGCTGCAGTAATGCTCAGGAGAGCTTTACAGGTTGGCAACCAGTATGTGGTGCAATAGTTATGGATAGAGTTCAGTGGCAGCAGATCTTGCCTGAGCAGATAAGAAAATGTCATTTCACTGGGAAATATCTGTGCAAATTAGAGTTTTAAGACATAATTTTCCCCCAATGCTAGTTTCTAATGCAGCTGAATCTATCAAATGCTTCAGAGTAGGTGCAAACGAGTCCCCCTCACAAGAAAATGCAAGTTGTATTTACAAACAAAAGGCAAACAGTATTTTGCAAAGCTGTGTGGCACAGAGCCTCCAGACACATCCCTCACACAAACCATTTAACTTCTGCCGTTAGCTGAACATTGCATCGCTGAAGGAGGAACAACTGCTTTGCTCCAAGGAGTTCATAACCAATGGGAAGATCTCCCTACACTCCTCCCAGGGAGGTAAAAATGAAGAAGTTGAGCTCATCGGCCCCGCTAATAATCTGTTCTCTCACCTGATGCCTCCGCAGGAGCTCAGAGAGTCTGCAGGCACTCGGGAGATGGCACCGAGGTGGTGGGAGCCTGGTCTCCGCAGTGACATGGGCTTCTCCTGTGATGCTGCTGCTCCGCTCCTGTGGATAACGAGCCCATGCAAGGGCCTGGGGGCCACAGCTCTGCATGTCCCTCCTGCCTCAATGCTGTTCAGGGCTGCCCTGGAAGCAGCTGCAATGTGCAGACCCTGACAGCTAAAAAATACCAATACCAGGCTATCATCAGTCAAAGCTCAAAGATTCAAACTGTATCTAACAAATGCCCCAAGATGTAAGAGATTCACTGCTTAGTCTCTGACTGCACACTTATTTTATACAGATACTGTTGCTGCAACTGATGTTCGTGAAGCTTCTGAGACATCAGGCTTGTTTAAACCTTAAAAGCGACTTCTAAAAGAGAGCAATCTGATTGCAAAGCAGGTATGTTTGCAAACTGCAGACTAAATAGGGCAACCTTGCTTTGTAGGTGTCTCCAGAAGATTGGTCCAGCAGTGATAATTACTGTAGGTTAATTCCACTGGCAATTGCCTTGTATAGAAAATCCAATTGCTAATTGAAAGATGAAACTGGATACAGGGACCTGCAACCCTGTCTTTCTAAATGCCTTCCACCACAGAGAAGGAAATAGGGTATTAACTTCTTAGAAAACAAAAGATACCTTCATTAGTGTTCTCTCTAATAGCGTGACATTCCTGCTGCATCCAAACAGATTGTGCAAAGCTGCTACTGATGCAGAGGGACCAGACTCTGGCCGGGAAAACAAATCCTCATCTCAACCCCACAGCCTGGGATTTGGCTAGTTTATACCTTTTATGACTGGAATGGTGATAAAGAAAACACGTTTGATAGACAGTTTTTAACCCAATATCTTTGTAGCGTCTCAATAACGATGTTGACCCTCCTCAGCATTGCGTCTGATGTGTCGTCCTCGCTTGGCTCACGAACCTCCAGCACAAGGTTTGGCCATGCAGATGGTTTTAGTGGCCTGCAGCTGCACCACAGGTAGCTACAGAAATAAACAGGTAGAGCGCTTTTCACTGCGCCGTTTCTGAAACTGCCGTGGCAAAAATGGAGCAACACAGGAACTCAAATAGCCTAGAAGCCATATAACCTGTTCTCTCATCAAAATATTCACGTGAGCAGGAAATTGCCCCGGTATCTGCATTTATTGCCCCCAGACCATGTGTCTTCTGAAGGCCCTGGCAAAGCTCCCGTTGCCCAACATGGGATGGTGGCACTGGCCAGAGGGCCACCAAACACCCCCCATTTCCTACCACAAGTGCTAAAGGAGCCACTTCAGCCCTGCCTTCCCCAGCAAACACTTAGCAGATATGTACATTTGAAGCATGACACTGTACATACAATTCTCCCGTGGGGAAGAGAGAACAAACCACTTGTGACAGATGGTAGTCGTGCTGCTTAATGTGATACTGGAAGACACTTAGTTACACACACTTAAGGCACAGTGACGGAAGCAACATATGGACCTAAACAGAAGAGAGAAGGCATTAAGCCTCAAACTCCGAAGCTCTTCCTTTGAAGTGGTCTTGTTTTAGCACAGACATTTACTAAAGGCAGAAACATTGTTTGTACTGAGGCTTATAAAGGATTTGGTAATTTAGAAAAGAAATAAAAAACAACAAAAAACCCACCCTCTGACACAGACTTTCAAGATGAAAGTGTACAGCCAGCCGTCATATTTTTCATGCTGCTCTATACGCCTGATATATCTCCTGAGCTATTTTTTAAATGTATGTACATCTTAAGGTCTAAGATCTAACATGAATAATAACTGAAATGATACATAATTAAACATTTTGCACATCAATGTATGATATTGATGTTTTAAATATTTCATGACTAATATGTTCAGTTAGGTTTAAGCCAAGCTACTAAGTTATTTCCCTTTCACCTCCCCTGCCCTACATCTGAGAGCATCAATATAGCTTTCGCCAGAAGTTGAAAAGAAGGCTTCAAAATCTGCTTACTGGAAGGGTGTTAAATAATTATGTCCACACTAAAATGAGGCACATTCAAACAGTATGGGATAAGAGGAGGCATCTCTTCCTCCCAGAGCCTAATCCACAAAGGAGCGAGTTGCACCTTCTCTTCTGCGCCCAGCTTCCAGAGAGCAGGAACGTGAGTGCCCGTGATGGAGCCCTGATTCTTCATCTCCACCTCCACAATCCCGGGGTACCATTCCCAAAGCTCCTGGGCCTGCACTAGGCCACCAAACACGGGCCCTGGGGCAGTGCCAGCAGTCACTGGGTCCCTGTGCACTGGGCTTCGTTGTGCGGAGCTTGGGGCAACTCGGGTGTCCACGTCAGTGGGTCAAGGGGGGCCCCCGCTTGGCTCCTACCTTGTTGGTGTCAGAGGGCTCTTTTGCACTAGGAGATGCTGTGATCTTTAGCGTGGAGGACGTGGGGTCTGTCAGTGCTGCTGACTCACGTTTGGAGGCGGCTGCGCTGGCTCTGTCAGAGGATGCACTTCACGTGAGGAGGAGGGAAAAAGGCCAGGGACAGCAAAACTCTTCTTGACACTGCTTCTGGTTCTCTAGTTCTGCTCAATGGAACTTTTTAAAGCATTTTCTTCTCACCTTTCCCCCCCCTCCGCTCTCTTCTCATGCTGCATTTTCCATTATCTTTAAGCTTGTACTGTATTATCACTGTGAAATGCCTTTTAAGCTCTCATGTTTATTATACTTCAGGGTTTCCAGATGATTTTTCCTCAGTTCACAGATAAAATGTTTCCCTTGTATTTTTTCTTTCCCCAGTCTCCTCCTAAAAAAGTGCCAGCCCCATAAATATACACAAGAAATTCTCTATTAACCTTCACAGTACAGTTAGATGCACAACACAGATACATCCATTACCTCTACTACACTAGAGAAGACACTGAAGGCCAAGCCTCAGCATCGCCTGCACCTCTGCAATGCCCTTCGAAAGCAAATGGCATTGGGCAGACCTTTGCGAAGATGAAGTTATACCCTGGAGAGAGCTAAGGAGGCAGAGGAAACCTTGCAGAATGCTAACGCTGTCGTTTTGCAAACGTCTTTATTCAAGACCAGTGCTCATACTCGGCCTGCTAATCCCTGGCTTTTCAAAGAAGTTCGAAGGAGGCAGGTTCCTAATTCCTTTTGACAACGGGATGCAGAAAGCCAGTCCCCTGGCTTTACTCAACACGTCGCAGTTAGAGCCCCATAAACGCTCTTAGCGCTAGTTAGGGAGATATGCTTATTCCAAAAGGATTAACTGCTCTGTGATCCCTTGCCAAAGCCAGTATCATACACACCACATACTGTGCTGAGCACGCTGTCAATTGGTGACCATAAATATCTGTTGTAATAAGGGAGATACAGTCAGGTTATACAGCTGGGATAGCGATGGAAGGGCACATTCACTGAAAAAAATCAATTTTAATTAGGAAGACAATTATATTTTCTCCCAAAGGTTGCCAAGGTCTCAAGATTTATCTTTAAGGTGATGGAGAAGTAATCTTTTGCCATTCTATATCTACTGGGTAGCACTGAACTGTGGAAATATTTCAGGTCCAAGGGAAGACCATAAGGTCCCTCAAGGTCTTATAACCCAAGGCAATAAAAATCAGTGGCACATCATTAGCCTGTCCCCTGCAACAGCAGTTTATGATGATATCCTTTGATTCCTCCAAGCAGAGGTTTGTTCAGTTCATTCCCGAGCTATGCAGCAGTGCTGTGCTTTGCCCTGCTGACTTTGTTCCTATTTACAGCTGAGCTTCATGCAAGTGCAAGACTGCAGCTTGGCCACCACCATCTCTCATTAAAACAGGGCCAAACCGTAAAAAATCCCAAAGCAAATCAGCTGCCTTACCACTGAATCACTTGGGACTTTGAATAAGGACTTTTTCTTTTCTAGTAGCTGAGAAAAGAAAATATCCAAGTCTTTCTGGAGCAGTGCTGACTGCTGCCAAGCTTTTTGGTTTAAATCAGGAAAAGGATGCAGTAAAAACGGGCAGTAGATACTTGCTTTTCACAGGATTGTGCTGAGTATAGGAAAATACTGCTCAACGTGTCTCTCCTGAAAAATAAGCCACATTTTATCTATATGTTTGTGAGCGTGCGTGTGTGTAAACATATATAGCCACTTTCTATACACATATATTCCACTAAAAGACTAACTTCCTTCCCGATTTCTAGGGGTGCCAATTTAAATGAAAGGTCTCTGCTTAGAGCATCACCTGAGAATTCTCCTCCCCTCGTGCAGCACAGCTGATTGATACATAAAGGTAAATCAGAACGATGCCAAAAACCTGCCTCTGGGTTCAAAATGCACCCTGAAGCCTAATCATGATTATTCAATAGGCAGTTAATAGAAAGGAATTGCTCTTATGTTCTTGTGGTCTAAGCCAAGTATTTTATTGGAATGTTCAGTTCTAAAGGTGCATTTGTGGGTGACCATATTCCAAAGTTTATCAAAGGAGAGGGATCACTAAGTGCTGTTCTTGTATTTCCTGAGACACTCTGCTCACCTGTTATTTCAGTAAGTCACTAGCAAAACTCACAGACCTTCCTGACATGGTAAGGACAGTCATAACAAGGACAGAAGGTGTAAAAGAGAAAATCATGCAACTAAAACACTCAGGTGACAGCTGGGAAAGCTGGGGGCAAAGTGACTTGCAGAAAGTCAGGTTATCCCACAGTTTAGAAGGGCAAACTTAAAGAGAGAAAGAGAAGAAGAAAAAAACTCTTCCTAGTCTTAGGGCAAAAGGGGATTTCTGTTCAAATCCTCCTCCCTCCCCAAATCTTTCTCTCCTGATGATGGCACCGACTGTGCAACAAATACCCCAATATTCCTTATTCCAGGTTCGGGGGGGGGGGGG
>JAVCKT010025733.1:33129-65751 GCA_032273925.1 Rhynchotus rufescens
TAGCACCGAGGTCCATCCCCTTGCCTCCTGCCCCCTCTCCCTGAGCTTCTTTGAGTTTGGAAAAGACACAACATGTGAATTAAAGCATCTGGCCAAGACATGGCCCCCGGTGGCCTTTTCCTCTGCCAGACTTTCGTCTCTGAGATAAGGAGAAAACGGAGAGGGAGAGAAAAACAGCTAGAAAACTGCTGACACTTCAGAGATGGTATTTCCAACTTATGAAATACTAAAGCTCTTTGCTGCTAATACACTCTTCGGTGGTTAGCATGAGACCCACCTGGGACAACGGACAAAAAAAGAATTACCAGAGCTGCTTCTTATTCCGTTCACACAACCTGCTCCCATTTTAGAAGCAATTTTGTAAATTTCTCACACTCCTTTTATTTAATCAATGGTGATGTAGAATATTAATTTCCAAATTGCATGAATCTTAAGTATTTGAATACCCCTGTGGTCCTAAACCCTCTGCTGCAGCCCTGTGCATTTATCTTTGTTAGCAAGTGACACAGTGCTTAAAGAGTACAGTTAAAGAGTAGAAAGATCACAGCTGCTGTCGTATTAATATTTAGAGAGCAGATTTAATAAATACCGCATCTCACTCTCTGTTATTATCTGCATTAGTGCTATCAGGTTTTCAGGGAATTCAGAGGATGGTTTCTTATCCATCAGGTTGTCAGAAGCAGACAAGAGGAAAATCAAATGTTCATTTACTCACATCTGGTGTTCCACAGGGATCCATGTTTAGACCCCTACTGTGTTTATCTGTATAAATGGTTTCTATCTATCATCTAAATCAGAAGAGTTTATGTGTAGAGCAAATAATATCAGATAAATATCCTTATCCGCTAACTTGATGTAAAAGTATAAACCAAATGTACACAGCACATTGTAATTCCTACCATTATGGAGATAATAAAACTCTCTTCCCTCTTTCTTCCACTTTTATTTTTGCTTGAGGTTCATAATTTGATTTGCAACCAATTATTACGTGTTCCTTATCCTCGTGCCTTTTATCTTTACACTGATACAGAGCTCCTGTTTCTCTTGTACCACATCAAGAGGCTAGAAAAATCAGTTTTAAAAAGTGTCATAAATAGGTAATGCTGAATATAACATGAGAGAAAAGCAGATGCAGCCCTGGAAATGAAATACTCAAACTAAGGGATATATTGCATCTTGCTTCAGGGCACTTGCTCGGGAGGACAGAGGTACCACTGCAGAAGCAGCAGCCTAAGAAAGCTCCATGCTAATGCTGCCATTATTATCCTCCTTGCTTTATCTCACTTTTTTTGTAACAGCACCTTTCTACCTTTCTTCCTCGAGGAGGCGCAGAGAGAGACCACGAGCAGGTGGGTGTTGGGCATCAAGAGCCATTCTTGCTCGGAGAGCTTTTCATGACTGGATTCACACTGCTCTGGCTTGATGCAGAGCTGGGTGCTGAGCACAGCAGCACCCCGAGCACCAACCCCACGCTCACTGTCCCAGGGGTCCCAGTGCTGTGCTTGAGAGGGACACATCTGACCATAGTGAAACCGATGGCAAGGACACTTCCTAGGTGTCCTCCTGGCTCCACACATCTCCCTCCCCTAGCACTGCAAATCTTGCCCAGCATTACTACCAACAAAGCGACTTCTACTTGCCCTCTGCCAGCTCTTTAACCAGGCCAAGCAACCTGTGCAAAGCAGCAGTATCCAACTGCTAAAAGAAATAAATAAATCACTAATAATAAACAGCCAATAATAATAATAATAAATATTATATAAAAATAATAAATGGCGCTGTGATTCCTATGCCCTCAGACACACCTGGCTCCCTCCTTGAGCTGCATTACCACGAGGGCTCTGGATTCGGCAGCACCAGGCACAGCAGACACTAACCACCTACCCAAAACAGGCTCTGCTGTGGCTGCAGCGGAACAGCTTAAAGAACATGTTTAGTATTTCTTTTCTGCAGTCCTGGCAACAAGCAGTCATGTACTTGTTTTACCTGGCAGTAGCACTGTTTTGAATTTCTCACCCACTTCAGCCAAACACAATTTATTTCCTAACATTTTCCAATAAAATACACGTACACTAGCAAGTGGTCTGACCCTCCTTGCATCCCGCTTTTATAAGTCTCAAATAATTAACAAATGATAAATTTTAAGCTCCACATCTGTCCGTATTTTGCTCTGACAAGCTCTGTCCAACTCCATAGCTCCTGAAAGCTCTGGAGTTATTCCGGCTCTATCCAAAACACAGGCGGGAAATCACATCTATGAGTAAAAACCCTTCAAAATCACAAGCAATAGTTAAGGTTTTACTGCACACACATCTGCTGCCCAAGGCACTCAGCACAAACCCACAAAATACAGAGCACTCACGTTCATTAGCACGAGGAGGCTGCATCAAAAGGGAAGGATGTCAACATGGTCATCTCTGCAGTAAGGAACAATAAGTGGGAGAAAAAGCTCTTATTGGGGCTGGAAGAGGTGTGAGTGGTAACAAAACCAGCACATTTGGAGTGGCAGCTACCTCCTCTACCAAACTAACAGCTGCTGTTGACCCCGTGGAGGACAATGCAGAGAAAACAGCCCTGCTAAGGACCTGAAATACGTTTTTTCCGTGACTCTCTACATAGCGTTTTGGAAGACGACACCAGCTCACCTGCCTGTGCTACAAGACAGCCTTAAGACATGGAAATGAGATCTGCTGGACAGCTTCTTGAGCAGAACAGAGGCCAAGCATGGAAGCAACATGTGTTGGCATGGGCCTGCATGCCCACAGCTCTGCATGCACGCCTATGGTAAATGAATATAGCTGTTTCTAGGTCAAAATGCTAATTAAAATAAATACACTAAAGGTACTAACTAGTGGAAATAATCTACTGTTAAAAACTAAGACAGAATTATTATGGTTAACATAAATTTAACATAAAATGCAGCAATGGTGCTTCAAAAAATTGACAAAAAATAGGTTGCAGTAAAAACACATACACATTTGAGAATGTTATTGGAAAGCCGAGCACAGTAATGACTGCATTCACAAATGAGTACAAATGGGTAGGTTTTTCCCTGCATATTTGTTTGAACCTGTGTTTAATGAGGTGTGGATCACCACTTGTAGTAAATTTTACTTATATTTGGATTTTCCATTGCCTTTCTAGCATTTTAGATCTCTTATTACTATTTCTCACTCTACGAAAAATCATGCCCCATTTTACACTTTACTGCTTACACAAAAGGTATGGGATTAGTCCTGTAGCCTGATACATCAGGTACAACATCACTTTACACAAAGCTTCCCGAGCAAACATTTGTAGCAGAAACAAGCCCAATTCCCATCTCATTCACACCCTTACCAGTGCACTGAGCACATGCAAAATAGACATTTCTAAGTAAGCCAGCCAAGGTCTGTATTCCCTTGGCACGTTTGGAAAGCTAGGTGTTGGGGTCAGGGTATAAACAACACCAAAGTGAATAACGTTGCTGAGGGACAAAATGATTCCGCTGGGATTGCCCTTCCTAAGCTCGGTAGGAGTGGGATTAGGGATCTGCTACTTAATCAGCATGGAGAGCACAAACTCGTGCACTAGGAGCTGGAAGGAGCTGTCCCAGGGACCTCCTGTCATCCAGTGGTGACATCTCGCTGGGGACCTCAGTATGATGCAGCCAATTCATCCCCATACCCTCATCCACGGGGATCTCTCCCTGACAGCAATGCTGGAAAGACCTGCAGGAGATGCAGGTAAGCTCCTTGCAAATCCTACTTGAAAACACAACGGCGGAAACCAACGCGAGGTGCCAAACCCAAGGGAAAAGAGGCTTTGTGCTACGTAGGTGTTGTGGCGCTGGGAACATCCCAGGGACGTTTAATCCAGCCCTCTTGGAGGGCTTTCCACAGCGTTTGCTTCAGAGGCCCATCAAATCGTACATCAAGGAGGCCAAGGGGCTCTGCAGCCTTGCAGCAATCAGGACTCCACGGGGAGCAGCACCTCTCGTGCAGAGATAAATTGGTTTCTCTCCCGTTTTCATTACGCAGAGCGGGAGTTATGTTCATTGAAGTTAATGGCAGTATTTCCATGGACTTTGGTGTGTAGTGGGTCATATAATAAGTTCCTCCATATGTTGTAGTCTGAGGGCCAGAGCAGCAGTTACTCATTTTAAGCACTATTTTAGGATGTGATGAATGGCTTAGGTGTTTTTCCCTGTTTTCCAAGGACCAAAGGTAAAAACAAAGCTAAACACAAAGCACTTCACAGCATCCTCTTTTTTTCTTTTGGTTGGTTGTGTTGTTGTTGGGGGGAAAAATGAGCATTCAGTACAGCTGATAAATCTTTTTGTCACCTTAATCTTTTATTGATTTCAATAAAAATTGTATTTTGTTCCTTAGCAAAAATTCACCAAGAAGGACATTGCATCCAGGGATGTGTATAACGTAGGAAGTGCTCATCATTTAACATTGTTATTTATGGAGTAGGTATGGATTTTTGCGGAAAAAAAATCTTCAACTGTTTTAGCAAGGTGATGCATCATATTTTTAAAGATGTGCTTGACTAAAAGGGTCAAGTACCTACTGCACTAAAAAGCTATATCTTACAGTGACTTTTTATATAAAGAGATTATACAACCACTTGCTCTCCAGGAGCAAAGGTAGGGGAGTGCAGTACCTGCAAAAACTCAGTCTGTGCTGTCAATGCAGTTTAGTATATCACGGCCATTTCATTTAGTTTCAGATGATCACACTAGGAAATCTCAACACAAAAAAAGAGAGGAGATCGTTAGGGGAACACTGCACATGACCATCAGCTCGCAGCCACACGCCCATGCGTCCATCTGGAAAAATGCAGCCTTGACAGTCTCCCATGCCAGCACTTGCTTCCTGATCAACTCAGAGCATAAAAGCAAAGCTCAGGCGACCACCTAAGCAGGTGTCAGAAGCCAGAATTCCTGACCGCTCTTCTTAAGGGGTCCAAAGGGAGACACAAACACATGGAGCATCCAACACAAGGAGCTGCACCTGGAGGCATCTAACTTTGCTCCCTGCATATAAGACACCCTCAAAACGAAATCCCTTCTAAAGTCTTTATATTTTTTCCTCTTGAAAAATGCCTGTAACAGCACCAGAGAAAAAAATGAAGACCATTACTTGGCTGAACTGAACGGGCACTCGTGTTTTGATAAAGCAGAGTAATATATAAACTACAGCTATGTCCAGATTACAGTGGAATATACAGCTACCAGTAGAGTCAAACTCTCCTTAATCAGGTCAGTTCTTTACCTTCACTATTAGCACTCATATAGGTGACTTGCATGGGATTTAACAGATTATTTTTTACCATATGAGCATTACAAAATAGTTCAACTTAAAATATTTTATCTAATAAAGTTAACAGAAAAAATTGTTGAAACTGTAAATTCAACAAAAATCCTCATGACATTTTGTCCATCCTACTCTTAAATTCTAAAACAGAATTGCAACTGAATCCAATTATTCTTTAACTCAACTTTCTAAAGACTCCTCAGGCACTTTTACCTTTATACAGTCTTGCATAGTTTTAATGAAGGCCTATTAAAGACTTTAGCACACCATAACTCTGTTTGCAGTCCTTGAGTTCTATAAAATTAATATGTGCTTGCTATAATTGCTTAATAGAGTCATCTGCTTCTCCATTTTCACCACACCGTGATGTTAAAAGCATGCCAGAATCTTTTCCATTTCATTTTATACAACCTATAGGACTGCATCCACAAGTGGCTCTAAGTCCTCAAAAGGAGCTTGCAAGAAAGTTCATCCAGACTGTCTTGCTGCCAAGAAGGAAAGGTGAAACACAGAGAAAAAGCCTCTGCAGTCCCTCTTTGCAGTAGAATTAAGAAAAAAGCAGCACATAAGAGTCCCCTGGAGAGCTGAGCCTAAACTTCTGATCCATCGACTATGGGTTTGCATCCATACCGAACGGCCCTACTTTTTCTTGCCAAAAGCAAGTGAGCAGCCACATAACCGTGTCCTTAACATCAAAGATTGATTGCGATTAAAATTATTACTGGAACCGTCTCTCACGCAAGCTAATTCATTATACACAGCGATAACTTTACCTCTGATGATCTCCAGCTGTGGCATGCACTGGTTTGGAAGGGTTTCAAATCCCAGGATCCTGAACAGACCACAGCAACCAGTTGTCAGCCCACACCCTGAGAGACCCTCTCACAGAGAGGATCAGCGTCTTCATCCTGGCATTAAAGCCACTAAACTAATTTTCTAACACCAAATCTTTGGAAAAAACAAAGGATTTACCTTAAGTGGCGGTAAACACGATATCATTTTTATCAGACTCTTGGAATTCTCCAGACATTCATCTAGATTTAGAGTGTATTCAGGAAAGAATTAACACAACAGAGGTTCTTCATGTTTTTCATGTTCTACCCTTCCATCTTCCCTGCTTCTTCATAGTCTAGGCACACACTTTTTAAGACTTTAGAGATAAAGAGGACAGAAAAAGCAAGTTCCCCTGCCGCCCACAATAAACCAGCAGGCACTTATTCCTTCCTCATTCCTGCAAGAAATGGAGTTGAGAAACACTTTCCCTGTTCTTTATTTGTTTTTCAGGGTCAGAAATTCGAGGAGCATTGCACAGGCTTCTTATATCATGGCTAGAGGTCAAATCTCATAATACATGGCTTGTCACTATCTTTTAGCACAATTGATAGTGGTGTGCTGCTGACTCCTGCATTCCAGACCTAGGAGAAAATGTCCAGAGCAACTGAGGTTATATGATAGATTTTGTAAAATATCACCAAGTCTCAGGAAGAAACACGGTCTTAGAGGGTAAGGAAAAGGGCTGCACATCAACATTATAAAATGCCAGAGGATGGATTAATGCCCAGGACTGGTCATTAGCAGGAGTCACTCCTGCCATCCACAAAATCTCCACCTATTTAGGAGGAACTCATATATGCATCACAAGCATTCACAGGGAGATGTCCCCACCACATGCTCAAGAAAGATTTAAATATATATATACACACGCACACACAGAGTAAAGAAAAACTGTTTTTCTAAAATCTGTATAAAATGACCAAGGTCAAATTCTGCTCCCATTGAAGTAAATAGAGAAATTCTATTAATGTCCACAGACCCAGAGCTTTTTTTTTTTAATGTGTGTGTGTTTGTGTGTTGGGGTAGTAGGTTTTCAAGAAAGGCACAAAGCTAGTCTGATAAAAATAAAGAGCTGATACAATCTCTATTCTTTTAGAAAAACAGCTTCCAGTAACTTAGAATTGATCTAGTCTCCATTAACACTATATACAAAAGTGTTTCCAGCGGGTCTTATGAACAAGAAGAAAAACGTAATCAGCAGATGAGGCTACAATTAGAAGCAATGATTGGGGAGGGAATCCAAGCTTTCGTGTTAGGAAAAATGATAGCCATTATTTCTTAGTCTGAACTCTCTTTCAATTAGCTAATGATAATAAAATCTTTTTAAGCTTCTGAAGGCTTACTAAGGATGTATGAATACCCAATAGCAGGTGTTCTTCCATTAACTGCTCTAGCTATTTCCCTAGCAAGCAGTGAGGTAAATAAATCAAATACATGCACATATTTCAAAAGGATTCTTTCCTGCCCTTGTTTCTTTCCCCTGTGCTGCCCCAATACATCAGTGGGGGGAACTGTAAAGAATCACCAGGTGAAGACGAAGATGGACACCCAAAGACACATGCACGAGCTACTTTAAGGAAAAGATGCATTCTACAAAACAATATGAACAAGATATCAGGTGCACTACACTTGAATATGAAGGGGATTGAACTCTTCTTCCCTTCCCTGCGTTATAATCCAGGATTTGCCTTCTGAAGCGCCAAGGCTTGAACCACAGGCCCAAGTCTCAGTTGACTTAGTGCTAAACATGGTGCTTGCAGCCTTTGTAGGAGGACACAGAACTCAGCTGCAGAACTGCTTATGCCAACCTGCACGTAGGCTCATAAAACTGGAATTTTTATAGGCTCTTGAGCAAGCATTTTTGACCTTGCAGGGAACTTACCCATCCAAAGCCAGGTCCCAGATAAGGAAAACAGGACACAGCAGATGTTAACGCTCACAAAGAAAATGCCAGTTTTGCTGGTTTGGTTTTATGAAAGCTGGACCCTCTTACAGTGACTTTGGAGACCTCATTTAGGGGTGGCTGCACCATGCAAGTGCTCCCAATGGCCAGGAAGGCTCCAAATCCTCAATCCAACAGGGTCACCCCAGCGACCACGGAGCTTGAGGATGGTAACGTATTTAGGTGATTAGTGACATGTCTTTTCCTAATCACTATTCTCTTTCTCATACAGCAATGGTTAAGTGCATTGCCTTGCTTCTTTTGTCTGTAGTTAAAACTCAGCACATTGCAAGCTTATTGTTTTGTTAGATGTATCATTTCACTTCTGTATTATTTGATATTAGCAGTAAACATGATCGTTCTTTCTATTGGTGTCTGGTTCTTTCCGTGATCCCCTTGTTAATGGACAAAACACCTTCACTCATGTCAGGACAGTGCAACATGGAAAGGAAAAAAAGACCAGTCAGTCCACACTGAGAACTCAGTAGGGAATATTCTTCAGTGCATCCCAATTAGTTTCAAAACAAAATCTTTTGGCTATAACTAAAGCCTTCTACAATTCTTCATTACAGATTAGGATTAGATTTTTTCTTCCTCCATGTCCCTGCAAATTGAAAGAGAGAAAGCTGATTTTCATCACCACTTTTCATCATAACTTCCCTTTAAGACAATTTTTTCAAGAAATTACTTTTTTTTCCAGACATTCATTTGTCTTCCTGCATCCTAACTTTTCCTCACAGATCATATTATCAAATTTTATGACAGATATATCATGTCCTACTAGCTTAGATAGCTAAAAGTAAGGAGATTTGTACTTGACACCCTGAATTGCCTAGTCGCAAGAACTCTGCTATGAAATATTTAAGGCTGTAAGCACAGGGCAGAGATGAAGCCCTTGCGTGAAACATCATGGTGTTTATTACAGGTCCAGGGAAGCTGTGAAACAAGGTGCACCTCAGTTCAGAGCTGACCTTCCACTTTCATTCAAAACACTGCACAAAGACAACAGTTACTGTCCTCATCGACAAGATCCTCAAGATTATATTAGAATCATAGAATGCCCAAGGTTGGAAGGGACCTCAGAGGTCATCGAGTCCAGTTTGTAAGTCAAAATTAACTAGCAAAGGAAAATATCTGTCAGTCAGTCAATGTACTGAGAAAAAACAGCTTAATGTAGGGCAGGAACTGTTACAATGAAACAGCTATAAAAATATCAAGGTCTTAAATACTTTTGAGGTCTTACTTGAACATCAACATATACCATTTTCACTAAAAACACATTTTTTTGTGAAACTTGAGCTTTAGTTATTTCTTGTGCTATGACAAAGATTTTGTTCCAAATTTAGCCCTTTAATGTCCAAAGTAAAAGCCTTACATATTTCAGAGTAATGTTCTTGTGACTAGACAATTACCAGGAAAGACATATAATGTCTTTTTATAAGAACACAATTAAAGAGTAATCACACTTTTGCTGTGGCTGACAATTAGCAGTCTTCCTCCCTCAGAGATGTAATACAGCTATGTCATTATCATTATCAAAATCTGAAGCCCACTAAGGGAGTATTAGATCTCTGCAGAAAAACAGGTTGGGAGAAATCCTGGCTCTAGTGAGAACAACAGCAAAACTCCCATTTTCCCAGCTCTAATTAGCTATGGTTAAATTACAGCGAACATACAGTGCACTCAGCTAGAGCTGGTGGAAGAAAAAACGCAGATCTTAATATTCATGGCTCCTTCCTTAGTGGTGACTCTAGAGCACGAGGCAGAGCTTTCCGAGGCAGCAAACCCTTCCTTCCACGCCCTTCCTGCAACCTCCCCTTGCAAAGGATGGAGTCGTGCTCCTGCCATGAGCAGAGCTGCACAAGCGGGCAGCAAATCACAAGAGCTGACACTGTATCTTATCATTGCATTTATTTTTGGATCTCTAAGAGCACTGTGTATTTATTTCTGTTGATCCTCACTAAAACAATCTGTGCTTGTATTGTTCTGCCGCTCTACTATATATTACTTTATTCCTTGTTTCCCCATTTCAATTTGCTCGGAAACAGCTAGGAGAAACTGAAGAGTGTCCTACTTTGAAGTATACTGAAAAATACCTTTGTCATTCTGGCCACTGTTTTGTGCAGAAGGGTAACAAGGGAAGAGCTACTTCCCAGGCATCACGCAGCAGCGAGGAGCTATAGGGCACTGCCCCTCCTAGGAGCTTATCTTGGCACGGCCGCCTGCTTGGCTCTGTTAATGGTAGGGCAAGATACACCCCTCTGATTAACCTCCTTGCTTCCTGGCACGCGTGTCACTTCCAGCGTGGCCCCTGCAGTGTTTCTGGCCACAGTCCTTAGCCTTGGCCTTACCCTGCTCGGGACAGAACCGCCAGGAGAGGGTCAGGTTAAAGAGGTTATTTTAATTCAATGCAGACCATTGCACTCCAAAAAGAAACAAGTTCCTGCTTCTCTTATTTGGAGGTGTAGTACTTCTTTATAGTGAAAACTATAGTTCTGCTATAAATCCTGGACATAAGAGATAAGGTTGTTGCTCTTATTTAGTTGATTATTACAAGTCAGCAACCCATCTCTTGCCGAGATGGTCAAATCTGGGTCTAATACCTTATTATGCAAGATTTGGTAGGGACATGAAACAACAGTCCAATACACCGGCTCCCTGAGCACTCAAGTGACTTGCAGACATGACAGGAACACAGAGTTTTAGGGAAGGCTGCAGAGAGCTCTCCCTTTTCGTGAGAAGGGGAAATCCCAAAGACACTTATTTGAGAACGCACCATGTAGGCTTTGGAGTCACACTGCCAGAAACAGTTGCATTTAACTCATTCCCAGCCTCAATTCAGACACCCCCATGGGGCTGATCATTGAACTAATGCAAAGACAGGTAAAAACAGTGAACTTGGAACTGTTCTCCATGACACTGCTGCAAAGGGGATATGGAAAAGACAAAATCATGCTCATCGAGATGAGAATGACTGGGGTTTGAGACAGAGCCCGGACAGCGTGGGTGCATGAGGAGGACACACTGAACTGCTGATGTTAAGGTACACTCAGCTTATGAGGACAAAAACTGGATGCTGCAATATTCAAATCATGTAGAATTGTGCAAAAACATATGGAGGGAGTTAAATGACGCAGAAAAGAAGCTCAACAGGATCTGTGAATGTCTAATCTGAAAAATATAGGGCTACAGGGAGCACCAAGGCAGGACAGCATCATAAGCAGTGAGCTGAAGCTAACAGAAACAGTTGCAACTGTGGAATTTGATAGGAAATACAGTAAATTGGGCTAGATAAAATAAAAGGGATACACGGTACCATTTTCAAATATTAGTATCACCACTGTGTCTGCCATGTGGCCCAGTACTGTGAAATGCTAAGGCTGAGCACTGCTGCTATTTTGCTGTGCCCCTCTCAGCAGAAAAGCCTGTCACTGCAGAGCCTGGTTTCACCTGTCCTTTCAAGTCAGAGATCCCCAGGATACAGCAGCTCTGTTCGCCATCCTGCTCCTAGGGAAAGCAAAAAGCATCAGGCCAAGTAGACAAGAATAGTTCAGTTCATTTTTTCCACCTTCATTTTTGTGGAGACATGAGGCTGTGGCAAAGAGCACAGCCTCAGCCCTGGGGCAGAGCAACAGGGTGCGTCAGAGTGGGACCACATGGTGGTATCACAAATATCCTGATAACACTTAGCTGTTCCAGTCGGCACTATTCAAAATCAAATTCAAAATTTGCCTATTTCAAAATCCAGAACAAGCAGATCCTGAATGCTAGCATAGGGTTGAGCTGCCCATCACAAGAGGCAAAATGGAGAAGGCAGAGTTGGTGAGAGACTTGGGGAAAAGCAATATTGGCATTAAAAGACTATCAACTCAAAGCCGTTGATAGATAGGGAGGGAGCGGAAAGCCAGGAAAGGCTGTGACGGTACAACACAGCAAGCCTGGTGGGAGACACTCCTGATTTTTCTTCTCCTATGCCACAGATCTCTGCTGGTGAGTTCTAAGGGCCAAAGGAGTGGATTTAAGCCATTATAGTGAAAGTTCTACACCCAAAACACACCAGGCTGAGAGAGTGATGGTTCCTGTGTAACAGAGACTTCTGCTGCTCCTTGTGGCCTCTGAGAAAAGATGCTGCTCCCATCCTTTGTTTTTCTGAAGACCCACAGCGAGAAGATCTGATTGCTCAGATCCCTGTTTTTAAATAAATCAGCTAGCTTGCACTGTCCATGGTTTCATCCAGCTGCAAATTCGATGCATTCTGGACGAGGGAGACTCTGGGCTCAGTAGGCCCTCTGAAGACCCTGTCATCTTCCCTGTCCATCGGGAACAGAGAAGATGTGGCCACAGCAATCAGACTGCATGGACAGCATCACAAAACTGGAGGAGAGCCACTCTGTGGCACCGCGCGTGCCCAGCCCTGAATCGCTCTGTTCTGCACTGGCCAAGCAGCTTTGGATGATTGCCAAGAGACAAGAGTGGCAAAGTTTGGAGAGAAGCCAAGAGACAAGAGGCAATTGACCCAGCACTTTGCTGTTCCTCCCTGGGAATTACATAGCTACAACACGCCACAATTGCTTACAAATGTTGGGATTGTTTTCTCTACCTGTGCATTGTGTAAAGAGACTAATGTGCTTTGACCTGCAATTTGCAAGGGGGTTACAACTGCCATGGGAGAAGCAAAACTTAGTGCCTAGGTTCAGAGTGCTCAGGTGGAAGAAATGGAAACAGCTGCATTTTATTGCTCCCTGCCACAAAAGCGATACTCTTAAATCTCTGCTTGGACACAGACCCAACCAGAGCTAACAGTACCAGAAAAATCTTGCACTGATTTATGCACAGGGTGATACACGAGCTCGGCGCTGAGCATCCTAGTCCCTGCTTCCCACCCAGCTGTGCCGGGGCCTCATGAGAGGTTTTTTTCTTACCAACCCAGCTACACAGGGGCAAAGGGCTGCCCAAGCCCTGCCACCAAAGAGCACAAACCAGACTCCTAGCAGCAGATATATGGTGAGCTCAAGCTGCCAGGAAACACACAATGCAGCTCACCTGAGCTCTCTCCGAGGAGGAGCACAGGGAGCTCTGAGGAAGGCCACCGAGAGCCCCATGGCAAAGCCGCCTTGCGCAGAGCTAACCGGGATCGCCAGGCTGCCTCAAACCACCTGATTTTGCTGCCCTTTTATAAAATGCAAATTAAAAAAATTATGAAACAGTAGGCAATAAAACCTGCATTTTTAATACCAAGCAAGCACTGAACCTTTGCATGTGCGTACGGAGGACTAAATAATCCCATTTTTCCTCACAGCGCAGACCCAGGAGAATTTGTTTCTCTATATTGCTTTTATAACAGCTATCTATCTTAGTCTGCTCTTGCTGATATATTTTAAGGCTTTTAATTTGGAAGCTGTTATTTGCTCGGATGTTATCTTCAGCATATTAAGTACAGCAGGCTTTCATCGAGCTGTACGCCGGGCATTTGAGCCGGGGCCGGGATCCTTACTCAGACACCCACGTGTCGCAGCAGAACAAACAAACCGGGAACGGCTTCCGAGCAACAAAACCCACCCTCCAGCCTCGCAATAACGCGCTGCTCGCAGCCCTCCCCAAACGCGCGGCGTTCGCGGGATCCCAAATGATATTTGCTTGATGGATGGCTGGTGATTTCTACACCGGCGCACCTTGGAGCCCCAGCGCTAACCCCCTGACGGCGTTAGCATAAAAGATTTACATTTATGTTGGGAGGGCCACAGCAGAATAGTAATTCCGGGCGGGCTGCGGCGCGGCGGCAGGCAGCGTGCCGGCGCGGTAATTACAAAATGGCAGCCCGGAGAGGCCGGAGCAGGGGCTGGAGACCGGCGCCATCTGCGCGCCTCGGCGCGCGGAAATTACAGTAATATATGAAGACATTACCTGAAAAGCCCAGCACCATTTAAATGATTTACTATTACGCCCCAGCAAGCTTTAATTTAAGGATAAAGTCATTCAGCGAGCTAATCTGATCGAGGCGGCATTATTTCACACAGTTAAGTTAATTTACACTAGCTGATTGTTGTTGTTGCAGTTGGCATTATTATCTGCACAAACAGCCGATCGGCCCTGACAGAAGCAATATACTGTTTAATACAGCGTCTTAATTCAGCAGGCTAGCTATCTGTGATAAAGGTTTGTTTATAAGCAATAATGGGGAGGAAAGTCATTTTGAGGCTAAGCTGATAACACTGATGAGAACTTTTTTTTTTTTTTTTAAAAAAATAGCCAAGCAGGAACTATCAGCTCATTTGTCTGCCTGTCTCACCATAGGAATATCCTGACAGCTCTCGTTTGTGCTGGTTTTGCTCCCCACCTGGCCTCCCGGGAGGTCTCTGGCACCACTTTCCACACACATCTCCTGAGGCCAAGGAGCTCCCGCTTCCTCCGCCCGAGGCTGTCCCAGCTAAACTCGCTGTTGTGGGCCAGGTTACAAGGATTTACGTAGGAACGTGCTGCCGGAAAATGCCTCTCCTCTTCCAATGTGGCTGTTCCACATGAACATCTCCCTGGTTCCAAAGTCCAAACGAGTCTAATGTGGCTGCAGCTACAGAAGACCTGTGAAATTCCAAGTTGAACTTCTCCATCCTGAGCAGGAACGCAATCAAAGTGATTTGGGGTGCTAAAAGAAGGGGGTGTGTAGAGACAACTGCATCAAAAGTATCCTAAGCCCAGATCCTCAGAAGTACTTAGATGTCAAACCCCAGTGACTCAATGAATGCTAAATATGACTGCAGGCCAAGCTCTTCAGATGTTTAGATGTTCAGATGTTTAGAAAACAGTATCTTTTCCAGGACAGAACACTTAAACATGCGGCTAAACCAACTAAAATAACACCGGTAGAAGGTCAGTCTAGGGCTAGATTTTCTAGCATACCTTTGGAAGACTGATCCTGAGGGGAAAATGGCATTTGGACCTGCTGAACCGGGCCTTGGAGGAGACCACCAAGCTGCTGAACCAATGGAAGCTGCTCTGGCCGCAGTCTAGGAGGACACGCACAGCGTGTCTGAACTTCACCTTTGGATGGTGACGTCCTGCACGCTCCGTGTTTTGTAAATTCTCTGAACAGTCTCTTGGTTGGTGATTTTCTTAAGAACAACAATATTTAACACCTCCTGGCAGAAGATCCCCTAGTCTGCATGCACTTCAACTGCTCAGTAATCATAGTGAGCTTTCATCAGAAATTGCTGAAAAGCAGCATGAGAGCCCATAAAAAGTAATACACAGAAAAGAAGCATTTAAGGGAATTTTTGCTGTTTAATGTCAGTAACAGCATTTTAATGACATGCTTTTGTCCTTTCCCTTTTTTGGTATTCATTTAGTTTGTTCTTCATGCCTGATCTTTCCATCTTGGTTCACTAACCCATACAAATGCTGCAAAACAATTGCAGATACCGAATGTTTTAAACACATTCATTTAGAGGTAAATGCTACTTCTCCATACACTCCATTTGAAATTATATTTTAAGGAGTGCACATTAGTCCCTTACACCATGTAAAAAGAGAAATATACCTCAAATAATTCCTGATTTTTGATTCAAATACCATAGAGGTAGCTGAGTTTGTGTCAACCATTACAGAAGCATCTTAACCAGAAGAGCTGCATGCGATTGCATTGTATGGTTTCTTTTGAGTAGCATGGCCTGAATGTCAAACAGATTTCACAAGAAAACTACTGTGAGATGTAAGAGTGGGCACAAACAAGATGCCTAGCTTTCATGCTTTTCCTTCAAATACCCAAACCCCTAAACCCAAATACAGTCAGCCATGCAGAGCATAAAGAGGAATAGTGCAAATTAATTCAAAATTATTTGGATGGATTAGACATACGGTGTGATAACTGAATCAGACAGTGCATAGGAATGTAAGGTAATGAGACTAAGTGCCAAAACATAATCAGAGATTAAATAATAAGAGGAAGGGCTTTTACACTTAGCAAATAATGAGATAGATTTGAGGTAAATTCAGGATAGCGTGCTAAGAAAATACGCAGAAGTTTTATAAATAAGGAGAGCAAACAGTCTAGCAGAATATGGACCAAATGAATCATTCGCAGTCGTTAGCTCACATAAATGTTTTCCAATTTACAAGGGTCCTTCCAGGGAATATAATTTCTTCTTGTTGTAACTACTAATTTAAAACAGGGATTGCTTTCATAAATCACTGAAAGTATGTAACAAAGCTGGCTCCAGCTTCACAGAGTATTATACAGCTCCTTTCTAATTCCAGGTTTTGAATATATTATTCTATGCATTGACTCTCATTATTCAGTATTAAGCAATTTTACTCCACCGTGATTGGTTATGTAAGTCACTTAATATCATTATTCCCTCTACTAACTTGAATGTCACTATTTAGTCCATTAGGGATGAACTTCATCCTCATGAAGGATGAATCTGATGGACCATTTTGGGGTTCTGTCATGTCTCTTGCAATTTATATCTTATTTGGAATATTAAAATACAAACACAAAGGAAGTTTATGGAGGAACTACACACAGACAGAACCAACTGGGAGTATTTGTAATTTCATAACTTTTTGCTATGGTCAGTGAGTAGACTATTTTATTCCACCTAATAAATTTATTAACATTTATTAACTGGGGGGAAAATGACTTTGCTTCCTCGTCACGCACACCTCCTACCCATGCCTAGTTAATTGATGAAAAATGTAATGTACAATTAGATAATGGAGCTGATGGCTCAATTGCTGTATTTATCAGGAAGAGTCAAGCCCAGCCGTAGTTTCTTCCCTTCCTAACTACAGGCCTCTGTTATGACTCAAAGGCATTGGACACTAAACCACTCATTTCAAAACCAAGCTTGTGGTCACTTTGCAGGACAGATATATTTCCAACACAAACGCAAGCAAAAGGTTCAGGGCAAGAATAATTTTGTTTAGTGCAGTTTGGGATCAGTTGCTGATTTGATTTTGAACTCATCTTTAATACAGAGAGGATCAAAAGGAAAAGGTAAGGGCACACATTTGTTACTATTATAATAGCTAAGACCAGATACACGTTAAAAAGCAGCGAGGTGGTGGCTTTGGGAGAGAAGTACTGGATCAGGACACAAAAAAGATGGAGATCTCAGAATTCATGTTTCTTTAGTAAAAATCTCTCATGCAATAAAAGTTAGTTGCAATGCCCAGAGCTTGAGGCTCGTTTATATTTTTCTTCCCACTTTTTAGTCTTTTATTAATAGTTTTAAAAAATATTTGCACATCTTGTATTATCCTTCTCCTTTTAATGGTATTTTCTGAACTGTTGTAAAGTTACTTCAAAAAAAATCAATATGGAGGAAACACTTAAAATGAGAAGATATATTACTGGAGTCATACCATATTCCTATTCATATAAAAGTCCTATTAAAATAATGCAAATTATGTGCATAAGTTTCTTTTTCATATAAGATATTTAGCTGCTCTGCTTCTATAAAAAGAGAGAAGAAGAAAATATAACCAAACATAGATAAGCAGCCTAGAAGTCCAAGCTGAACAGCAGAAGAAACAAAATGGTATGAAGCCTATACTGGATGAAATCATACCTACACTGCAGGCCCACTTTGCACTCAACCTTGTTTTGTCTCTGTATTCTAAACCACGTGCATCAAATCTTCAGTCCTTCTCTTGTATTTAACATGCAGCTCTGAAACTGCAGTTATACATCATATTCATTTGTTGAGGAGTGATATATAATCTAGGCTGAAATTAAATAATGTCATCCTATGTTTAGTATTTATTGATACAAATTTAACCTGCTCATATTTCAACCTCCAATCTTTCCCTGAATAATCTGTATTTAATTATGCATTCCACCTCTCTATTGACCTTTGAAAATATCCCTCATGACTACCAATCAAAAATGATATAAATTAGAAATTCTTTTGAATCCTTTTGCAGTATTTATCATTCCACTCCCCAAATTATTCAGTTGAGGCTCTTTAAATTCATTTTCAAAACCTGCCTTTCTCATTCTAAAAGCTCAAACCCCCAAACCCTTCAAGTTTCCAAAATGTTCATTTGATCATTAATACACTACTACCCATTTATCAAATGTAAGGTATTTTAATATGGCAGGCAGTCTAGAGTTGTTATTTAATGACTAAAAATGAGGAACATTTTGGGCATACTATTCTATGAATTAAAACATAAAATTGCATATATGCAACAGAAGAGCTGCAAGAGAACTATAGAAGCACTACAGTAGCATTATATTAAAACATCATTGGCAATATCTATTACTTGATGAAGGAATCAACTCTAAAAAACCCAAAAAGACAGTAAATGGGCAAAATTTTAGCCACTTGTAAGTCCCACTCTAGACTGTCCATCTGTAATGAAGCCTTGGTCACTTTAAATACATATGTTCTTTTACTAGTATTGCCATTTAATTTAAATCACTCTCTTCCCAACTTGGCACTAACCTTTATGCTCATTGTGTTCATAAAAGAATAATTATATTCCACTCAGTTCTTGTTTGGATAAGCTAAATTAACAGAGCTTTGCAAACCTCATCAGCTAAAATAACTTCTCCATTCCTATGGTCATTCTGTAGGCCTTGAATATATATTTTTTTATTATGTATATATAGAAATATAGGAAATATAGGGTACAGAATGTTCTGATAGAACGTCATCCTGCCTCCATTTTTATAATGATCCTAGCACTTCTCCCCTTTTGACTTGTGAAAATGTCCCATTTGTACTGTGCTCATGCTCACCAGCATCCTGGAGCTGAAGGACCCATCCCCATCTCTTTCCACCTCCATCTTCAATTTACAAGCCTTCTAGCCAGTGTTACTACACACTCACAGGCACCCAGCCTTACCCTTGATGGTTTTAAATTTCATCCTGCTCTAATTCTTCCAGAAGGAAGCTTTGATCTCAGAAACGACAATAGCTACTGACTGTGCACCAACCCCAGCTTTCCTAAATACACACCTGGGGGACTCTCATTGGAAGGTTAATCATTAAAACATTAAGCAATGCTTCTACAACTCAAGTCAAGGTGCATTAGTAACTTTTCTCTGTTTCAACCACCTCTTTCAGTGTGATACTTCTCCTTACAATTTCAGTTCATACATTAGCTTCCATTTTAGATAATTTGTAATCATCTCCCACATGTCACTCCTGAGCATTTTATTTGGATCTAGACAGCATAGGTCAAATGGTTCATCCTGACTTACTATGTCAGTTATTTCATCGGAGAAAGATATCGACCCAGTCTCAAATTCATGTTTGCTACAACTTGATCGCAATGGTGTCATACTGACTGTCCAGGCTTCCTTTGAATTTTCAAGAGGAGGAAACAACGTGTGCTTTTGGATTACTTTACCTAACTTATTTGAGCTCTGGCCCAAGCCCACAGGTATCACTGGCCATCTTTATGTTCATGCATACATGCAAAGAGGCACGTATGTGCACCTCCACCCAATACAGCCCTAAACCCAAATAAAGATTTGACACTTTAGATTCGTTTCAACTCCCATAAATTCTCACAGTCGCGCATTTGTCCGAGTATGGTTACGGGAATAAATCGTGTTTTATGAAAGAGATCCTGTAATCTGACAACATAATCAAGGTTTCCATCTTGCCTGTGGGACCTTCATGGTGTTTTTTTTTCATTGCAGTTAAAAAATCCACATCTATCAGGTGAATGTCCCTAGCACTTTTAGTAGTGGTAAGAGGAGTTAATTAACATTGCTAATATACGTCATGTGCCATCTCTTTGGCTAATAATAAATACTGAAATCAGAAATAAAGAGCTATGTAGTATAAATTACATAGGTAAAACTTTCGATTAGGTTTACCTTCTGAGACAGTTTTATTAGATAGATAAAGTTTCCATGCACCTCTCCAAAGACCACAGTAATAACCAGTGTCATGACTTTCAAATCCTTTGAACTGCAGAGGGGAATCAAACATGGTTGTCTCTTTATCCCAGCTTTTACTCTGTCGAATTCTAAAAGCTTGCTTTGCTCAGCTGTCAAAGGGATGGCATTAAGGGGATCACTGTTGACAAGTGATAGTACAAATTATGCAACACAAATGACATTTCACTACCTCTCTGATCTGCAATTCCCACTCTCAATCACTCCCTGTTCTATGAAAATATTAAGCCACCGATCCAACTACAGAAAAAAAACGAGAGCGTAGGCGCCTCACGGTATCTTGCTACTGAGCAAGAACGTGTTCTGAAGCCCACACCTATAATCATGTTTGTTAAGGTGGGATCCACTTAAAGTTCCCTCAAGGCCCTGTGGGGATCTCCAGGGAGAAGTGTAATCGGTCATCACAGGACCACAGCTTGATAAAAATGATCTTAGATGGTCATATCTAAAGAGATCAGCAGCGCTGCAACGCCATCACGCGCGCGGCGTGAGGGACCTCCGCCTTCCTGGCAACGGCCGCCAGAGGCCTGCACGCCAGGCAGAGACCTGCCTGCAGTAGCTTCCATTTTGGAATACAGAAAGGAAAAATCGGGTGACTTAAAACACGGCATAAGCATTTACAGAGGTGCACGATTGACTCATTTTGGCTACTGACCTCAAGGCACAGTTAAAGCACAGAAATATTGAAATGAACGGGAGGGTTGTAACGTACATACATGAAGGAGAAATGGCATTAGAAACAGAAGTTTTGCCACGAGGCTGTATTTAGACTGCCACAGCAAAACAAAAGAATAAAATTGCGTTAATCTATTTCTGCCCAAAGCCTAAAAGAGCTCTTGTGTCGAAGAAATCACCCCTCTAAATTACACCTGGCATTCCCAGCATATATTGCATTAACTGCTTTTCATTAGCAATCTTATTTGTTGATCTGCACAAGAACAGAAGCAGTTAACAGATGAGCGGCACTGGACTGCAAAGAGCACAAACCATGCAAAGGGTTACAAATTATTTACTGGCAGGGTACAAATCTGCATATAGATTGAGGCAGGCAGTTGGGAGGCACCTCAGGTATGCCTCCCAAGATACGATTGTGAAGGCACTTGGAAGCCCCGTGTGTGCCCACGGTGTCTCCCACAAACAGAAGAAAGCAGCTAATTTGCCAAACATGCTTTGACATCTGGTTTTTATTGCGGAATTATTGTGTGGCATGTCTTGGAAGAAAAGGAAATGCAGACCTTGGTTTATCACTGAGGAGTAAGCGACTGGAGTTCTTTGTGAAGTAAGATTATACTGAGTTTAAGGATGAAAATCCCATATCCTAATATGATTTAGGACACAACTCCCCATGCAAGTTCTCAACCTTGATCACTTTTCACAGCGGATTTGCATTCTGCTGAGTAAATCATGCAAGAATCAGACAGATTATGAGGATAAAACAAAACCAGAGGGAAAGACAGATGGGTTAAGAGTGTTAGAACATAAAACCTGCAGTGTAAATCACAATTTAGCTGAATGCTACCCTATGAAAAACTGGAGATACAATCTAGGCAAGCTTTCTCAAGCTTACTTATGTAAACGTACAGCTACTTGTGGGAAATGAAAAAGAGGTTCTATTTAAGAAATGACCGTGTGATACACAATAAACATTTTTCACTTTTTGTTCATGCTTAAAGAGGTTTTCTAAGAGACACACATGTTTAAAGATAACTTTATATTTGATGACAGGGCTCTAATTTATGCTTTAATTGAAGTCTGGGCACAAACATAACAAAACCAGAACCATGACTTGTGAAAATTAGATTATTATTTAAAAGAGAGGGGGATTCCTTTACAATCAAGCAAAAATTAACATTTAGCATAAGGCAGTGTGCTTTGCATATATAAAAGAAAATAATCAACCCAAAGACGTTTCATTTCTGCTACTCACTGCAGAATCTACACAAAGCCACTCAACTCCTCTTCAACATCTGCATCTCTAGTTGAGAAGAGGGTATTTCACAGTAATATCTTAATAAAAGTCCTAAGCTTCAACTCATCACAGAATCTCATTATTATTCATGAGAAGTTTTACCATTAGTGTGACCCAATGTAATTTCTAGCCATATTAAAGTAATTTTGGAGTGGTCTCCCCTTCTTGCTCCTTTCCTGCCTCCTCATCCTGTCCCTTGTGCCAGTTAGTCATCAGGTTCAGCATGGATAAAACAGCCCTGCGGAGTATAGTTTTTGACCAAATACACCTTAAATCTCCTGGAGTGCCTCTTAGCTGGAGCAGCCGGCCCACGAGGGAATTGCTCGTTACCATTTGCTGTCATTAAGGATTCTGCATCCTCTACAAGTCCATGGTCTATGAACTTAACAAAAGTCAATAAACCTCTAAAGGGACTTTAAGCTGCGATATGAGTATTTAATCCTTTGTTTCTCTTGGAATCTTTGCACAAAGTACTCGGGAGTTGAATTCTGATAAAATGAAAAGGTAAACTCTAATTAGAGCAACGCAGCTCAGGCTTTTATGGTTAAGGTTGTGTCAGCAATTTCAATATAAAACCAGCCTATGAGGGCTAATAACTCAGTCTTGCAAAGGTTTCTGTGGACTTCACTTGGCTAGCAAGAAATCCAGCACACGCCAAAACCAATTCTTAGCCTGCCTTCCTATGGAAATTAATAGTGCTGTAAAAAGTGGCACACAGTCCATTTGCTCAAGAGCAAAACATCTCATTTTTCATGATATTATTTTTTAAAACAGCAGCAATTGTTGATACATGAAAGAAAGCAAAATAAAACCGAGATGTCCCAAAACACTAACTTTTACATAGGGGGAAGGGCCACTTTTGTGCCCATGCTATCCAGAAGCTGTGCAACATAAGAGGGGTGTGCAAATGAGTTTCCTTTCCCTTCAAAGAGAAAGTTATTTGTAGTCCAGGGTCTGAAATTACTCATTCATCCACATGGCACATCCTTAGCAAAGGTAAATTACTTCCTGGCCATGCTTTTCATCTCAGCCCAGCTGCAAGGGCCCCAAAACCTTCAACAGAAGCTCACTAAAATTAATTCCTTCCTAAATATATTTCCCATGAGGACTAGCTGGAAATATATTTTTGTAGGACTTTCAAGGTACTGCAGAGATATCCAACCTCAGGAAAAAAACCAACAAAAAAAAAAAATCAAAAAAACAGCCAAGGAAGATGAAGGCCTACTGTTTTTTCCCTTCTCCACATAGCTCTAGAATTTTTCTTTTACTAATAAATCTTGAAATAATATGAAATAATATGACATTACAGGTGCTTTATAATTCAGCCTTGTGTCATTTACTATTGAGCTGTTTTGAACATGCAGTGAAATTTAAGAATATTGCTAATTACTGCAAGGACTTGTAAGTCAACTACCTTTGAGGCCAAATATAACATAAGACAAGCTTGGTGCAAAATTTTCATTAAAATATTCTTAAGAAAAAGGTAATTGGAGCACAACAACATGGATTCAGAAAGAGGGAGGGGAAAGGAATGGAAGCAGATTAATTTCAACACTGTTTTATATCACATGTAATAAAGTGAAGTATCACTCTAGAACAGCTGGCCTAAAAATGTTGGGCCATTAAATTCTTCTTTGTTTCATCCTGACGCTCCTGCTGTCCTCTGACTGTCCAATGACATTAAATAAAATACTTGAAAGAAAAGAGTGCTCAACAGCTGATTTGCCTGCCAGAGGATCTAAACTGGAAAAAGTGAAAACACTTGAAGCAAATATGATGAACCACAAAGGGAAGATTGATTCCTAGAGCCCGGACTCAAGAAGTCAACAAGTAGGGTCAGAAGACTATGAGCATCAGCTGAGATTAATTAGAAAAGCAAGGAAGATGGTCTGGAAAAGAAATGCTCAACTTCCTAGAATATCTAGTTTATGAAAATAAAATGATGTACCCCATCTCTACAAGGAAATAACTTTTCTTCCACCATTCACTGGGAATAAGGTGCAATATCCTTCACATTTGGGTTCCCACAGGAGTATGGACACAGTAACTGGTACTGCAGTCTTTGAAACCTGCCATTGCCCAGCAGGTACCTGAATGCTCGGGGCAGATGGGCTTCACTGCCACCCACCATATCATAATTTGAGGGAAATGACCTCAAAACCCAACAAAAAACATCACAAAGACAACAAAGAACAAACTTAACTCCATTCCTTCCTAAGATGATGGCTTTTTCCTAAGATGATGGAACTGATTTGCAATCAGGTAAAATTAAATCTACCTGAGGAAATAGGATAGTGACAGAAATGTACAGTGCCATTTCCCAAGGGCTCGGCAGCTGAGAAGGTGCTTCTCGCCCTGTGCCTCGGAAAGGGCAGAGTGGCACCACCGTGTGTGGAGGGCATTTTGCAAGGACGTCTCACGGAGTGAACAACACATTGTGTCCTCACGTTCTGCACAAAAATACAAAACTCTACTATGAAAGCAAAGGCGTGATTCTTTTTCAACAGCAATACAAACTCCCAGTCTTCATGTGCAAGATCTACAGCAGAGCCCCTGACTGACTGCAAAGACAATTTTACTGAAGGGATCAGTGGGACAGGACTTCATTTCCAGCCTACCACCTGTAAAAATTGCTGCCAGTCAACACAGAGCATCTAACACAACCAGATAGGAGGAAAAATAATGGACTGCAATGATCTAATCTTTCTGACATTGTTACCACAATATACAAAACATTTCAGATAAAAATCCTCTGTATATTTTTCAAAGGCAGAGAGAGTCTGGAGATTTTCAAAATTCTTAACAGTACTAGCTCTAAATCTTACTAGAAACTATAATCCTTGCATTCCTCTTCCTAAATAATACAGTAGTCTATTGTTCTTGTTTAAAGTTTAAGTGGTTTTATGTGGTGCACCCTTGTGCTCTGTTGGTTATATAACCCATAACTTCATAGATCTGACATAATGGGTATGGTTCATAACTGTGCTCTTTTCTACCTTGATCAGACTTTGCCCAGCCCTGGTGTAAGCTTGGCTTTTTCATGCTCCTCCTCCTAGTGCCACACTCACATTAGATTTCCTAACAATTTTTAATGTATTATTGACAATATTAAATCAAGCTTTTCCTGAACTCTGAATCAAAAGCAACCTCTGCTGCCCTTCAGTTCATCAATGAATCCAAATGCAGGCTAGATTTAATCATTCAGGAAAAATACGTGATAGGAGGAAGCGTCAGTATATGCCCTCCCAGCAGTGGGTATTTATATTAAAAAAAAAAGTTTTAGGCATATTTTTGAAATATATTCCTGCTAGTAGTGCTGCGCTTTCCCACTATCATCTAAGAACTCATTTCGGTGAAGCAATTTATTACCTTATACCTCACTTTTTGCTGGATATGGATTAGAATCACTACACGTTTCTATTGCCAAGCACTATTCATATAACATCATATTGTATCAGATCTCTTGTATCTTATTTATTATACATGCCTACATATTGTGATAATTGGGTTGTATAATACTCCATGCAGACTAATGTGAAAATGATTTCTGCCGAACAGAAATCACTTATTTTGATTCCTCTAGGGTTTGTTTTGTCAAAACTCATGGAGTATTTAGCAAACTAATCATCGTTCAATTGCAGAGCACGAGAACTGTAAAATTATCCTAACAGAAGTGGAGAGAATGGAAAGAACAGTGGAACTGACCTCACTTGTTTGATTATTAATGACGTTTCAGCTAATTTACCAGGCCTATCCTTGTGTGATGCAAACGTAGAGCAGGTATCCTTTTATCTTACAGCCCCTAATTAGATAGGCTATCATACAGCTTTTTCTCTAGCTAAACAATAGGACACACACCAATTGACAATGAAAAGCTTCTCAGATTCATTTTTATAAAACACCATAAGCTTAGAAGGATTGAGCATAATGGTTAAAATTATTTGATAACATTTTAGAATTTGGTATAGGACTTTTGCCTCTTCTGAGAAAAAAGCAGTCAACAATTACAAGCGAAGCCTCTCCAGAAATGGGGAAATACGCTTAAAAGTGTTTTAATTCCTTCCTTAAGACTTCACAGAAGTGCTAACCACCAGCACAAAACCATCCAGTATTAGCTCGGGTCAGGTACAGCAGCACAGCAGAGGTGACACTGCATTTTGTGTCTTAGAGAAAATACACCCCCTTTTTGATGATTTACATAGTCAAAGAGCAAAAGAGATGAGATTGCAGAGAGGAGAACACTGAACGAACGCCTCCCTTAGTGCCTTCTGGCCAGCCCCTCATAGCACTGCTTCGATGCTACGTCCTCATCTGTGCAGAGGACAAACAGACCAGAAACACAACCTACTCCCTGTATAGTTTGCACATAAGAACATACAAATGCATTGGCTTTCAGATGCCAGTTGAAAATACACTTCACAAGACTGCAGTATATGGAGCACTGCAAGAAGCCAGAGAGATTTTGGTTCCTCCAACTGAGCAGAAACCAGAAGCTGGTGAGCTAGGAATTAGTACCGGGATAGTTTCTGTTTGACATTTCTGGACTTCCTGACACAGTAGGTGGAATACACACTAACAAAAATAGGGAATGATTAAAATTAAATTCTATTGCAGGACAACCGAATAGCCAAAGAGGCACCAAACTAAAGTTAGTTAAAAAGTTAAAAATATATTTTTATCATATGACCGTTGATAGCTATTGGCTGTCTCTGTTCTCCTACTTTTCCCCCTACACATACACTTATAACCAGCTGTTCTCTCAGTCCGCAGGTCTGGGCTGCCAGGAATGTCACTGCTGGGACAGCTGCTCTTTGTAGTTTCCATACCAAAGAGAAGGAGGAAATCTAGTAACATGGACTGGGCAGTGTGCAGTAACCACCAGCGTGAAGGTAATGGCAGCTGACGACCTGCTCGGTTCAGAAGTGACACCTGCCTTTCTCCGTGCACCTACGAGGAAAGGTATTTGGCGGGGAGGCTGCGAGCACTTGTCACCAAGCCACAACGCCAGCCAAAAACACTGACACCCACTCATGAGAATCACTTCTTAAATGGTTACCAGTCACCTCTGAGCCTGCCGTGACACAAGCGCAGCTGCGGAAGCGATGGTGCAAAGTCAGACCCTTCTTAGGTGTGATTTTAGTGACTGCAACCAAAGTCTTCCCAGGACCACCTTGTGGCTGCTTTCCACCTTATTGTATTGCAGGATGGATTTCCGTGGCAATCTAGAAGGCAGGTGCTGGGTGGGCTTTCTGTGCATGTCGGCACAAGCAGAGCTCTGGAGAACAGACCAGAGATGGGAGAGGACGAGCAGTGTAGCATAAGTAGTGCCAACCACCTGATAAACCATCACAACCCCACGAAAAAGAGCAGAGCTTTCAGGCAGCCCCCTCTGAGAGGTCTCCCCAGGAGCAGAGCTCCTTAAAACCATCTGTGTTGTCTTGCCAGCCAGCAGAGAGGGTGTCTTAACGGGTCAGCCCAGTGTTAACCACACGAACTCGGCCAAAACTCATCAAGGATGATCCTTGAGAGCAAGGATCAAGAATATATAAACTTAAAACAGCCCAACAGAAGCTTGGCTTCTCCTCTGCACCTGAAATAAACTAGCAAGAAAGCATACCCATAGATCCATTTTCACATATTCTATAAACCACAGTAAATATAATATTTCTTAAGATCATGCAATATCTCTTCAGATGACTTGGTGCTATGCACTGCGTCTGACTGATGCCAATGTGATGCCAGTATGCCAGGATGCTTTAACCACTGAGTTTTATTTTCCCTGTCCCCCACAACAAGTGTACACCAGGAACAGGGGGCAAGATCAGCAATGGGAAAGGAACAGAGACTTAGGGAAGCCCCTGTACATGAGACAGGGCTAATCTGGACATACACAATAGGATGCGGTCCAGGGAATGCCATAGGGAAGGGCATTTTATAATGCCCAACCCTCTAGAATTATTAAAAAACACTAACAGCAATACCGAAGCAAAATAGTTTAGTATTTTGTGAACAATCTTCTCTTCATAGTGGGTCTGAACTGGCTGGCCAAGGTGATTTAGATAAATCAAACCCAATGTGAAAAACAAACTTGAAGGAAGGAAGCATTTCATTCTGGCAGGCCACAACAGTGCCTGTGTTGGAAAAGGTCCTGCTTATAATTGTGCTACTTCATAAACAGCCTTTCAAATGGGGGCATTTTAGAGCAATTTTGTGCTGTATTCCTGCTAGCTGTTAGCACTTCAGTGGCGTTTTAAAGTTCAGATCAGGTTCTGTTTTTATTTCAAGGTCTTTGCAAAATGTCTGTACAACATGCTGCTGCTCAGTCACATTTATTTGTGCTTATTATCTCACCCTATTATTTTTGTAGCAAACACTGACAATTATACATTTGCAGATGTAGTAGATCAAAATCCCTTGAACACTCTGGTGTTTGCTCTGGGCTTATTACTCCCTGATACTTTTACTATCAGTAGAATTTGCTTGTTTACCATTGCTATCTCTATTTAGATCATTTATATAGATGAGAAACAGTGTGAAGTCGCACTGCTGGCTCCTGGGAGGTCTCATTTGTTATCTTGCCCCAAATGATCAGCAGCTTCTTTTACTACTGTTTGCTATTTTAAGCCAGAGCTTCACTCACACCTGTGCTCTCACTCACGCTTCATATAGATTTAGGTTTAAAAGAGAGTGATACACACTGGCTCCCACTTCTGCAAGTGGGAAAAGGGTTTCCAGAGACAAGGTAAATGTTAAATTCTGGGCCAACGACAGAGAGAAGCATTTGGCTTTGAACAGGGAAGTGCAGTGATTATATTTGCTTGCAAAGAAAAGGAAATAAATGTCAGCTTGGGAATTTTGCTGTAGCAATGTGTCTCGCACACCTGTGCCATCCTCGGCCAACAGAACAGCAATTGGGTAACGCAGAGAGGAACCTCGCTGGGCACCCCGGGAACAGCTGAGCAAAGTAGAAAAGCTACCTTTAAGATTTCATCATTATGTTTGGCAGTGTCTTTGCTTCTCTTCAAAAGTAGCAGTTCTGGGAGCACGAGAGCGAGTGAAGCAGGTTTCATACAGATTCTTCTCTTGTGGTAGGATTTTATTGAAATTTAATTCAGTGTAAACTCTGACATGCTGATAGTCATCCTAGGGGGAAGTGGGGGAGAAGGGGAACTGATTCTCAGCTCAGCCCTAGTAGCTATCTTCAATACCTTACTATTTTCAATCTATAAATTGTCAAATTTAGCTAAAAATGCCTGATAGACTTAGTATGGGTCTGACTCATCATATAAGCAAAACACATGATCACATGAGGCCTACTTCCTCAAGAAGTAAGGCTCCATGAAATGAAAGGAATTACTGTCAAACTCAAAGCTACTGTTTTGGTCACCAGTCAATGTGAGAAAATGTGAGGTCACCAGTTCGATATCAGAAAAGCCTTTCCCTCTTCTCAAGTTCAGGATTCACCAGATTCACTTGCCTCAACCAAGAACACCATAACGAGAGCTGGTTTTAACATCTCCAGTAAAAAACCTAAACATTTCACTCTGGACGCAGGGCTTTCTTGTTATTTAATCCAGATGTGTCCAGCTACCTTCATTAGTCAACTGGTTTTAAGGTAGAATTTACGATTTGGGTGGACCAAACTTGCAGGAGTTACATTCCCTGATCCAGCCAAGTGCATCATCCTGACTATTGCTTTGGAGGTTACAAAATACCTCCAATACATAGATTTTACAGTGGATCAAGAAAGGGAAGTCTCTTTAACATGGCAAGTGTCATTTATTCTTTTATTTTTTCCAGTTTGCTATTCCAGATCAACTCTATCTTAAACTTAGCAAGTATAGAAGTTTCTCCTCAAGGACCTTTGCTAAGGAATCAGGTGCTGGCTTACATGGTCCTTTGCGACAACTGTGAACAAAGCAGAACACAATGATTCTAGGATCTACCTCTATAAGTTGTAGCCAATTAAATTATGAAAAAGGATATTTACAGAGTCTTTACTTAAAATAAAATTTTGATGTTCCACTTGGCTGTCATCTCAATGAGTTTATGTAATGTGCTTTTCCATGTATGCATAACCTTGACCCAACCGCTCCCACAAGACCTCCTTTTACCACCCTGGGAAGCCTATTATAGATTAAACATTCCTTCTTGTTTGTGGTACAGTATAAATCACGTCACCAGAGCAATGCCTGAATCCCCTGCATCAAAAACATTGCTTTTTTCCTTGCGCAGCTTTTTTCTTAGCTGCCGTATTTCCATTCTTTAGGCTTACCTCAACCTCTTGGATTACTACAGAGCAACAAAACACTCAGAAAATATCAGATCTACATCAGAGAAGTGTTCTGTTCTTCACCTTTGCTGTCAATTCTCTTCTCTTACAAATGCTGGAGTTGGAGCTCAGCTTCAAGCCATTAACATTCACGTACACCCAGTGTCCTGACTTTTGCTTAACGTGTCCAATCTGGTCACAGTGTAAGACACAAGGCTCCTTCATTCTCACACTTGAGGCTGAAAGTGTGGAATCTCAGCCTTTTCACAAATCAAACAAATATCTAACAGTTTCTAACAGAAATGGCCAAGCCCTATCCAGAAAGTTGCATGGGCTTTGTTTGATTATTAAACAAATGAATTCACATCTCAGTCCTGTAACAACTGTCTGCTATTTCGTAGCACAAAGGCCCCTGAACTGGCAGCTGGCATGAGCTTCTCCTGTGGCTAACATGGATCAACACTGTGTTGCATCCCTCCATCCGGGCTGCAGAGCTTCTGATAGCACCTGGCACTGCATATGGAGAAAAGCCTGCTCCAAAACTTCCTACATTGAGGGTTAACTCTGCAAGTTCACTGCAGTTCAGGATTGTCTGCAGCACATCACCCTGACTCAAAGTTGTTACCGAGAGCCATGCCACTACTATTGACTTTGCTATAACTCTGCCTCTGCACTGGTAAATGGCAGGCTGGATCGACAAGAAGCAGCTAAAACCAGCTCGGGACTTCAGCATCTATTGGTCTCTGTTAATTGCATTTCTACTTTCTTTATCACATTGGTTTTTAAGTCCTTGGCAACACAGAGAATGCTGAGGGGGCAAGTCAGTTGTGCCCTAAGTTCACGCAGATACCTTTAGGAATAAAGCTGCTGTCCAGATCAGCCAGCCTTGCTACGGGGCTGAAAGAGCGAAGCAGGGTAACAGCCAAGAAGCCTATGGACGCAGGCAGCCTATGGACACAGCACACAGCTCCTGCTAGTGCTCCGAGCGGTGCTACTCTGACCACTGATGGGATCCTCTCATCTCACCTGCTCCTAGATACTTATGGAGTAGATGTGACATCTGAGTTACTCATCTGGACCCTTGTAGAGCCAGGGCAAGGCTGCCCTTATACAATGAGGACCGTCCTGTCCAAACCAGGGCATCTGCATAGGTCAGAGGAAGCATAGCCTAGCAGCAATCATTTTTTCCATTCCCTGCAAAGAATCCTAAATGAGAAGATGCCATCAGAGGTTGCAAAGGCTTTTCAAATAAATAATGAAATAGATATGCAGGGTAGCAAGCTGACTAAAGCTGTCAAAAGCTAAATTAGACTATTTTCCACATATCATGGAGTATGGAAGAGCAAATTCCTAACGTACTTCACCTCAGTCTGGCATTCTACAATGTTCCTGAGTTCCATTCCTGAATGTTCACAGCAAATCTAAGAGCAGTTCACCAAGAGCTGCTCTCTGGAAGCAGCAATCCCAGGTTTGAACCCCCCCAGGCTGCCTGACATTGGGGACAGTCATTCCTGCCTGTCCTAGACACAACTCCAGCCCAACCGCACAGCGCCAGTGAACGCTCGAGCTGGCGCAGGATGCGGCCGGCACGATCCGAGGGGACTCTAAATTGTATTTCAATATACATTGTCTCTTCTAAATTGGATCAAATTTGTTGCTGCTGAGAAGTGCGCCGCTTCCTAACTACTCTGACACCTGAACAGACTATTCAATAAACTCTGCTTAGCACTAAAAAACAACGCTGCGCCTCGAGCCATCAGGGGCCTTCCTGAGAAGGGAGAAGACCTGTTGTTCGATCTGATCAGTTAAATAAGAAAATAAGGGCGAGAGCAGTGTTGCTAATAGCCCATTGCACTCGGGTACCACAGCAGAATACTATATCCAGCATTAATGCAGATGCTGCCCTGAAACACATAGAAAGTTCTGCTCTCCTCTCAAACAAATCAGAGGGCCTGGTTTTGGCATGGCGGTGGAGGGGTTGCTGGGCCCGTTCAGCCTGAAGACCGTGGCAGTCTCTGATCAGTGTCTATAGATACTCCTCTCTTCCTCCCTCCGTTGAGGTATGGGACAGGCCTCTTTGCAGTGGTGGCCACTGTTACAACTAGAGGAAATGGTCACAAACTGAAGCACCAGAATTTCTGCAGGAACTTAAGGAAAAATTTCTTGACACTGAGGGTGACAGAGCCCTAGAACAGGCTGCCCAGAGAGGTGGTGGAGTCTCCTTCTCTGGAGATCTTCAAAACCTGCTTGGATGCAACCCCGTGCCAACTGCTCCTAGGTGACCCTCTGTGTGCAGGGGGCTTTGGAGTAGGTGATCTCTAAAGGTCCCTTCCAACCTTAACGATTCTATGATTCTAGGGGTTACTACTATTTTCATGGCATTTTTTTTTTTGT